>CALYOO010000262.1:0-50160 GCA_945261195.1 Cryptosula pallasiana
TGCCATATGAGTTCAAATCAAGTAAAAAAATAATCAAAACTCGAATGCCACTTAAATGCCATTCAAATGCCACTCAAGTACCCCTCAAGTAAAATACAATATAAACTCGGCGAATTCATCCAACGCCGTAACCCATTGCCTAAACTCCAAGATCTAATCCACAAAAAAACACTTGGTAGGGAGATCTGCTCATATATTACTACTCATAATGGACTAAAATAAAAAGTGATGTATTAGTATAGTATGATTAAAAATTAATGTAAAGTAATTATAAGCTTTTGTTATTTTTTTCAACTTCTATGTAAAAAAAATACACTGATTACACACGAAAAAGTCCTTTTTTTCATCTGGATCCGGAATATATATATATATATAATTTAAAAATGTTTTATAAAAAATGGTCATGAGTTGATCATTTACGTGATAAATCGTTTTACTGTTGTTATTTACGTGAGAAATTAAGCATTTTTTGTAAAATAATTATAAACTTTTGTTATTTTTTCAACTTCTATGTAAAAAAAATACACTGATTACACACGAAAAAGTCCTTTTTTCATCCAAAATGTATATAATTTAAAAATGTTTTACAAAAAATGTTCATGAGTTGATCATTTACGTGATAAATCGTTTTACTGTTGTTATTTACGTGAGAAATTAAGCGTTTTTGTAAAACAATTATAAAATTCTGTGATTTTTTTCAACTTTTTGGTAAAAAGTTACACTGATTACACACGAAAAAGTCCTTTTGTCATCCGAAATGTATATCATTTAAAACTGTTTTACAAAAAATGTTCATGAGTTGATCATTTACGTGATAAAACGTTTTACTGTTGTTATTTACGTGAGAAATTAAGCATTTTTGTAAGATAATTATAAATTTTTGTTATTTTTTCAAGTCCTATATAAAAAAACTACACTGATTACACTCGAAAAAGTCCTTTTTTTCATCCGGAATATATATAATTTAAAAATGTTTTACAAAAAGTGTTCATGAGTTGATCATTTACGTGATAAATCGTTTTACTGTTGTTATTTACGTGAGAAATTAAGCATTTTTTCGTTGTAAGAATACACAAAATTTTCAAAAAATAATTTTTTTAATTTATGGTAAAAATTAATAAAACTCACCTATAGTGATATGATTCCCTTGAGTTATAGATTAGCTTCTCGAGCTTTTGTTCTGGACAGTTTTCTTTTTCAGCATCATCGAAGTAGTTGAGAAAATCATGAGAGTTTGGATTATCAGTCAGTTCAGAGGCTTGGACGAGGGCTTGATGAGCTGCGAGTACACTGATGTTGTAGAAAATTGAATTGTCTGCATTTCGACTTAGTCCCTTGAACGGAATAACTCCAAATCTTTCCGATGTCACAGCAGAAGCTATTTGAGGAGGAATGCGCATATCTTCGATCAGTAATTCTTCATCTACGACACTTCTGTATTGAACTAGAAGAGTCTCTTCATCCCCATTCCATCGTCTGTCAGATTTTGTTATCACTTCAGGGTTTTGGAAACATATGACGCTATCTGTTGGAAAATCCTGGAGATGAGCTACCTCGAAATAAGCATTGATTTGTCTCATACTCTTCCCTGGTAATACATCAAACGCATTCTTCATCCTCAGAGTACATCCTGTTTCTGTAGCAGCACGAAAAATTGCTTTTCCAGTCTTTTCAACGCCCATGTAGATCAAAATCAATGGTCTTATTTGCGAAGCTTCATCAACAAGTAATCCTGCCGCTGATGGGATAGTGCTCTTCACTCTAACAATCTTCCCATTCTTTTTATAGTTGTAGATGATGGTGCAGTTTGTTTCATCATGGAATTCGACGGCTAACACCTGCATAACTGTTGGTATTGGTAAATCCTCAATTTCGACTATGCTTTCAATGTTTTTTCGGGAAGTCGGAGATAGAGTACTTAACAGAGAGGCGCTTTTGATGATGAGAGCTGCCAGGGTATTGTCTCTGGCATGTTGAAAGGGAATCTTAGTGCGTTGAAGAAGTACATTGCCATCAACCACCTTCTTGTCTTGTGAAGGTTCTGGTTCTTCATTCTTTAGCTGTTTTGTATTGACTTGTTTCGACATTTTGAAAGATAAAATAAAAATCCATGTTATGATTTTGACTTTTTTTAAACTAATTTGAAGATATATATACATATGTGTATTAACTCAAAATCATACTGCTTTTAGTATCAAAATCGGTAAAAAATTAAATATATACTCAATAGTACAGCAAGTTGATTTACCTTAATACAGAAAGTCCTTCTAGTAGTTGTAGTAGAGGATGATGTAGTAGATCTTGCTCCTTCAGTTGCTAATGTTGAAGTGAATGCTTTCTGTGTGAAAACAATGCTTCTTATATAGCTAAAGTTGCACTGGTTAAACCCTATGAATACCATCTCGTACCAACCTTCTTTATAATATAACTATGAATCAGCATTTTTTCACGCGAAGGAAAACCAATGCTTTCGCGGGAATAAAACATTTATTTTCACGCGAATAGAAACCAATGTTTCGCGGGAATAAATAATTTATTTTCACGCGAATAGAAACCGTTGTTTTCGCGGGAATAAACAGTTTATTTTCACGCAAATGAAAACCAATGTTTTCGCGGGAATAAATAATTTATTTTCACGCGAATAAAAACCATTGCTTTCGCGGGAATAAATAATTTCTTTTCACACGGATAAAACCCGTTGGTTTCGCGGGAATAACAAATTTATTTTCACGCGAATAAAAACCAATGTTTTCGCAAGATAAAAATTTATTTTCACGCGAAGGAAAACCAATGCTTTCGCGGGAATAAATAATTTATTTTCACGCGAATAGAAACCGTTGTTTTCGCGGGAATAAACAGTTTATTTTCACGCAAATGAAAACCAATGTTTTCGCGGGAATAAATAATTTATTTTCACGCGAATAAAAACCAATGCTTTCGCGGGAATAAATAATTTCTTTTCACACAGATAAAACCCGTTGGTTTCCCGGGAATAACAAATTTATTTTCACGCGAATAAAAACCAATGTTTTCGCGGGAATAAAAAATTTATTTTCACGCGAAGGAAAACCAATGCTTTCGCGGGAATAAAACATTTATTTTCACGCGAGTAAAAACCAATGTTTTCGCGGGAATAAAAAATTTATTTTCACGCGAAGGAAAACCAATGCTTTCGCGAGAATAAAACATTTATTTTCACGCGAATAAAAACCAATGTTTTCGCGGGAATGAAAAATGTATTTTCACGCGAAGGAAAAGCAATGTTTTCGCGGGAATAAAAAATTTATTTTCACACGAAGGAAAACCAATGCTTTTGCGGGAATAAAACATTTATTTTCACGCGAATAAAAACCAATGTTTTCGGGGAAATAAAACATTTATTTTCACATAGATAAAAACCAATGTTTTCGCGGGAATAAAACATTTATTTTCACGCAAGTAAAAACCAATGTTTTCGCGGGAATAAAAAATTTATTTCACGCCAAGGAAAACCAATGCTTTCGCGGGAATAAAACATTTATTTTCACGCGAATAAAAAACAATGTTTTCGCGGGAATAAAGAATTTATTTTCACGCGAAGGAAAACCAATGCTTTCGCGAGAATAAAACATTTATTTTCACGCGAATAAAAACCAATGTTTTCGCGGGAATTACACATTTATTTTCACGCGAGTAAGAACCAATGTTTTCGCGGGAATAAAAAATTTATTTTCACGCGAAGGAAAACCAATGCTTTCGCGGGAATAAAACATTTATTTTCACGCGAATAAAAACCAATTTTTTCGCGGGAATAAAACATTTATTTTCACGCGAGTAAAAACCAATGTTTTCGCCGGAATAAAAAATTTATTTTCACGCCAAGGAAAACCAATGCTTTCGCGGGAATAAAACATTTATTTTCACGCGAATAAAAAACAATGTTTTCGTGGGAATAAAGAATTTATTTTCACGCGAAGGAAAACTAATGCTTTCGCGGGAATAAAACATTTATTTTCACGCGAATAAAAACCAATGTTTTCGCGGGAATTAAACATTTATTTTCACGCGAGTAAAAACCAATGTTTTCGCGGGAATAAAAAATTTATTTTCATGCGAAGGAAAACCAATGCTTTCGCGGGAATAAATCATTTATTTTCACGCGAATAAAAACCAATGTTTTCGCGGGAATAAAAAAGTTTATTTTCACGCGAATAAAACATGAAAAATAAACCAAATATTCCCGCGAATAACACTTTTTTATTGAACTCAATCCGTGTCAATTGGTGCAAGTTTAGCTATTTAAGAGGCAGGGGTTTCAGACAGAGAGCATCCAGTTCAACAACGGTGAGCGAAGGAGCAACATCTACTACACCTTCCATTGCAACTACTAGGAGCTCTCTCTTCATAAAGGTAAGAGTAAAAATACAATTATTTCTGCTAGCTAACACAACTATCTGAAGGCTTCATGTCCTATCTATCTTTAAATTGATTATAAAGAATTAAACAATTTTTTTTTGTTTTTTTCAGAATGAATACTCAAGACGTAGGAAGCCAACCATTGTATCTAGAGTCGGAATCTCAGCTTGACAAAAAGGTAAGAATTGATGAAAATACTATTTAGCACTAGTTGAAAAAAACACCTTTAATTATTTTACTTATCTAATTATCGCTTGTCTTTTAGAACAATACAACAACAAACCCAATCTACTTAAAGGACTTCCTTCCAGAAATGTATCATAACTATGTGATAAATAATGATGTTGTTGAAGAAAAAGCTGTAGAACGTTTGACATTCCAAGTTATAATATTCTGTATAACTCAACACATGATGAGTATGGGAATGCGATGTAAGAAACACGACGTATCTACAGAACTTTTTGATGACATTATAAAAACGGTTTCGAAACCGTTTTGTTAATGGTGGAAGTCGTCAATATTAATGATTTTTTAAAAGAAATTGAAAGAAGTGTTTGGAATCAAACAATTTTCGAAAAATTATATAGCATGAAGTGGAACAAAAAACTTTTTATAAATTCAGAAAACGTATTTATAATTATGTCCAAATAGATGAAGGACTATCTTCTTCTGTAGGTATTTTAGAACTAATGTTAGAAGCGTTTCACACATATTTATAAAATTTTTTTAGTTGTTTTTATAATATTTCCCAATATTTTGTTCAACCTATTACATTTTATTTCTTACCAATTGAGATGCTAAAAGCAGTATGATATTAAGTAAATACATATATATATATATATATATTTGAATGCGTCCTTTGTTGTCTGTCACCACCTTCCAACAGTTTAATAAATGCATTCTTAGTCTATCGTAGCTCTATGGTCTTAACTGCTTTTGTCATAAACACACATATATATATATATATAAAAAGATACTCTATCTAATAAATACACTCTTAGCCACTCATGCAAATATTACCCTTCTATTTTTAGAATGTTATGGATGATCTTTCTGAAGAGCTCCTTTGCACAGATCCATATCCAACAGGAAACAAAATGAAAAACGACAAATCAACTTTTAACTCTTTGAATTTCATCCGCTTTGACCAATAAATTACCTCATAAGTCATCCGCTTTTTGCAAAAAAAGTTTAATTTTCAAAATTTTATTAAAATTCATCTATACATCATATGGTAACAAATTTATGCTCATGAAAATCAGCATTCTCTTTTCTTTTAGTAGAATTAATAACAGATTGATTACACTTGTCTAAACTATTTTTATTATTTTTTTAGTTCGGAGATCATTTTTTAGTAATGCTCTCAACAGATCAACCAGTTACAAAAAAAAATAACACAGTAGACAAGAAACTGATAGCACAGCTGAAAAGAGGACAAAATTCTGATAAGACTAGCCAAATTTGAAGCAAAAATATGCAAGAAAAGTGTTAGAACACTGCAACAACATTTGGACACTTGTTGCACAAATGACCGAAAATTTCGGAAATTTTTTTTTCTGAAAATAATTATTATTTTAATTACAGGCGAAAATTAAGCCCTCATTGGTGCACCAATGAACTAGAAACATTTAGAGCTACATTTTGATGTAAACAACAACATCAGTCAACAACTTTACAAAAATAATAAAAAATTATTAAAATTAATTATTTATTATCAATGCCGTATCTAAATAATTAATTACTAGCTTACTAACCTTCAATTCCAGTGTCAGAGGGCTCAAACAAGCTAAGATATTAATAAACTAACTAAATCAGAAGAAGAAAACAATGTGCTTGCTCCTTTCCAAAAAAAATTTGCCTATGATTATCAAAAATTTTCCGAAATTGAAAACAGGAAGTGATGGGTTAAGGATATTTGGAACTGTTTCCGTTTAGAACGTCGTACAGTCTTTAAACAAAGACCAAAAAATAGGCAATTGTCTGCTCTACACGATGCTAAAAAAATTATTCATATCAGTCTACACAAACTTTTGCAATCAGTTCCGAAAACCGGACAAAATAAATCACGCTCATTGGGCGTCCACGGACTTTTGGTCACATGACACGAGTGACGCTCGTTGCGCGGTCTAGGACTTTTAAGAGTTAAGAGAAAAAAACTGCTCCAAAAAAGCGAGTAGTAAGAAAACGAAACGAATAGTGAGAAAACAAACTACTTCCGTTGATAAGAAAACAATGGAGAATGGAGCTAGAGCTCATTTAACAGTTGAATATTTCAACGAAAGGAGAGCAAGGGAATTGGAAAAGTCTAGATGTTCTCAAGCGATTGACTCACCAAAGGTTCCGGTTTGCAAAACGTTTGAAGATCTTCCTATCCCAAGCGTTATGCGAGTGTCTGGTGTGATACATCCATCAAGTAAGAAGGAATGTAGATATTCTCAAGTCCGCTACAATAATCCTTCAGATATAAATGAACTCGAGCCCAAAATACTTTTCTGTCCAGCTGAAATAGCTAAAAAACTTCAACTGTGATAATTACCCCCTCCGTTTAACGTTGCATATTTGGGTAGAAAGGGAAAACCGAAAAATATAAGTGTTCTTTGGTATGATGTCAAACGTGTTAGCAGACATCCTCTAAGCAATAAGGATGCTGAAGAGGAATCACTATATTTGAGTACGTTGACTAAAGGTCGGCTCAAACGCTTCTTGAACATCAAGACCCTCAATAGTTTCCAACCTGGCGCGATTTTCCCTTACCGAGATGTTGTTGATAGATTCGTTCCTCATCGATTTAAAGGAGGACACTCGACTGTAAGTTGTATCCGTTATACCATTGAAAAATGCGGAGAAACGCTGATGAAGACGCTTGCCATACCAGACAGATATGCTTCAGAAGCTAAACAACATATTCAAGGTGTGATGGTCTACAAAGGAAAAAAAACCGGCGGAAAATTTAATACGGAATACGATCTTGCATTGTGCTCTTCATACAGACTCAGTCTCATTTATTGGAGACAATATTGTGAACAAGCAAAGTACAACAAAGAGATATTAGAATTTGATGATGATGATAATCTTGAAGATTTTCTACGTGGAGATTTTGATGATTTTGAGACAGGATATGTTGCTGAAAAAGAGGATGAGGCACACGATAAAACTTGGTGAGAGTTTTTCTTTTCTATTTAATAAATTCTAACCATTGTAAATAATACTTCAACTCAATTTAGATGTAGTTGTAGTTATTTTTACCCCAAATAATTTTTTATTTTAGCAATAATTGTTTTAGCCTCTAATTCAAAAACAAGTTGGACAATGTGACTTGGTGAGTTATTCTCTCTTTTTTATATAATGTAAACTAGTCAATGTAATTAATACTACAATTAAAATTGGATAAAATCACTTATATGTTAATTTTTTGTTTTAGATACACAAAAAGGAAACCAAACAGAGAAAGTTTCATTGAGAATACTGTAAATTTTAACCATCTAGAGGACTAACTTGGTGATTTTTGATTGTTGATGGTATGTAGACTCAGTCTCGAATGCTGATGATATGTAGTCTCAAGTGGATAAACCAAGTTATAGTACTTTGTATTACGCAAAATTTACTGTAAATTTTAACCATCTAGAGGGCTAATTTAGTGATTTTCCATTATTTTTATTCAATGTAAACATAAATATAACCATATATATTATCTCTCTCTCTCAAGATACCATAAGAGTTCGAATTATGTAAAAAAAATTATCAAAACTCTCTCTCATCATATATTGATTCATTTTTATTCGATGTATTTATTCAATGTAGATATAACTCCTCTCCCCTCTCTCCTCTCTCTCTCAAGATGTCATATGAGTTCGAGTTATGTAAAAAAATTATCAAAACTTAAATGCCATACATTCAAAATCTAGATGCCATATGAGTTCGAATTAAGTAAAAAAATTATCAAAACTTAAATGCTACTTAAATCCCATCAAAACTTAAATGCTATACATTTAAAATCTAAACGCCATATGAGTTAGAATTATGTAAAAAGATTATCAAAACTTAAATGCTACTTAAATCCCACCAAAACTTGAATGCTATACATTTAAAATCTAAACGCCATATGAGTTAAAATTATGTAAAAAAATTATCAAAACTTAAATGCCATACAATCAAAATCTAAATGCCATATGAGTTAGAATTATGTAAAAAAAATTATCAAAACTTAAATGCCATACATTCAAAATCTAGATGCCATATAAGTTCAAATTAAGTAAAAAAATTATCAAAACTTAAATGCCACTTAAATGCCACTTAAATGCCATACAATATTAACTCGGCGACTCTAGTCAACGCCGTAACCCATTGCATCAACTCCGGAGTCAAATCCACAAAAAAACACTTGGTAGGGAGATCTGCTCATATATTACTACTGGTCAGCAGTCACCTATACACCAGGTCTGGACTGGTCAGCAATCACCTATCTGTGACATCCAGCAGCAGTTGCCGATTCAGTAATGTAACTTTGAGTCAAAGTCAGCATCTAATTCTATCTTAGGCAAGTTTTTTTGTGCCTGAGTAGTAAGGGCAACACACAGCGTGGGACCAAGTTTACTAGGTCTATGGTGGGTAGGTTGGTTATGACACAGATACGAGATCATTTATAAAGTTTTTGTTCTAGCATCAACTCACCAACTCATCTCAATGACTGCTATGAAGACAGAATGGATTTCATAACATCAGTACGTGTCGATTATAAACTTTGGAGTTGTCAGCTCGCTAAGATAATCGTGGTGTTACAGAAACATTCTAGGTAGCAACAGTCCACCATTCACAATGCACATTTACTGAGGGAATGTTTTTCACTTACGAGTCATTATTGTCATACAATAGAAGGTTCAGACACGGTACAATCATGAAACCAAATCCTATACCCAAGCCAGCTAGGCACAACAGCAGCACCCACAAAGGTCTACAAATTGAAAATAGCGGAAATGTAACTGCTACAACAGCAAATGGTTCTAACTTCTTGCACACTTGAGACTGTAGATATATGATGTGCGTGTGACACAGTTCAGTGGATCCTTAAAGATGAGATGCTATTAAATATTTGAACGAAATTCTTTGCTTTTTGAAAGTTATTTCCTCTTACATTTGGTCATGTAAAGAAGTAATAACTCCATAAATGTAAGCAAAGAAAATTCTAGACACCAAGAGCAATGACATTGCAATGATCCTGGGACGTTAACTACGAATAAGCTAACACACAGAACTTAAACCAAAGACTCATAAATACCTGGGCAGTTGAGGGACTAGAGGTGTCGGTCCAATAAACAAAAAACTAGGTATAGTCAGCACAAATCCGACCAACAGCACAGACAGTGAGTTCAATAGTTTCTACAATTAGAGAGCTCAATGTTTTGTGCACAAAAGTTCATACAACAGTATTTCGCCGTCATCGTGTTACCCGCCGACATTTTTAAATTCACAGAAGAAATTTCATTGCCAAGTTACAGCTTCGCATTGGTTTAAAAGCTTTTAATGATAGAAATGGGAATAAAAACGATTAAAACAGATTTCATACAAAATTTGGATGAGTAAAACTGACTTTTAATTGTTTTTTTTTTGTCTGTTTGTTTTGTTTTTTGTGCTGTGCCTTGTGGGCAACCCTAAAGACGGGTCTCATAAGCGGAGCTTGTGTGAGCAGCACCCTATACCCATGCCCGCCGTTACACTGGCTACTCTCCCGGAAAAGCAGAGGGGATCTTTTACTAGCGTGACTCCATAGTTATTATAGAGAGTGCAATCAAACTAGGGACCACGTTATTTTTATGCCTATATCCGACCAGGCAGAGTATATACGAAGCCAAATATCTCGCTCACAGATAACCGTGCTGGGAATCGAACCCCAGATTCTGGATTAGGGTGCAAGCACTTTAACCACTGGACCACACGTGCCTCCTCAAGGTAGGTTGGGTTGTTGATTTTAGGGCATGCAAAGGTTCCGATGTTCCCTTCATTCACACTCACTAGTGAGTAGCATAGTAATTTTAATTGGAATTTGATTACATTTTGTGTATCTGAGTGATGATGCTACAAACTTTGATGCTACAAACTTGGAGTTGTCTATCTTTGTTAGAAAAAGCTACAAGTTTTGCAAACTAAACCATTTCCAAACGCGAGTGGATCACAATTATATGGCAAAAAATAGTAAGATGAGTCAAGTCGATTTGTTAATAACTAATAAAGAAAGGAAAAGAGGAAATGTGTGAGCAGCACCGTATAGCTATACCCACCGTATAGCTATACCCACCGTATAGCTATACCCACCGTATAGCTATACCCACCGTATAGCTATACCCACCGTATAGCTATACCCACCGTATAGCTATACCCACCGTATAGCTATACCCACCGTATAGCTATACCCACCGTATAGCTATACCCACCGTATAGCTATACCCACCGTATAGCTATACCCACCGTATAGCTATACCCACCGTATAGCTATACCCACCGTATAGCTTTATCCACCGTATAGCTATACCCACCGTATAGCTATACCCACCGTATAGCTATACCCACCGTATAGCTATACCCACCGTATAGCTATACCCACCGTATAGCTATACCCACCGTATAGCTATACCCACCGTATAGCTATACCCACCGCATAGCTACCCACCGTATAGCTACACCCACCGTATAGCTACATCCACCGTATAGCTATACCCACCGTATAGGTATACCCACCGTATAGCTATACCCACCGTAGAGCTATACCCACCGTATAGCTACACCCACCGTATAGCTATACCCACCGTATAGCTACTCACCGTATAGCTACACCCACCGTATAGCTACATCCACCGTATAGCTATACCCACCGTATAGCTATACCCACCGTATAGCTATACCCACCGTATAGCTATACCCACCGTATAGCTATACCCACCGTATAGCTATACCCACCGTATAGCTACATCCACCGTATAGCTACACCCACCGTATAGCTACACCCACCGTATAGCTATACCCACCGTATAGCTATACCCACCGTATAGCTACCCACCGTATAGCTACACCCACCGTATAGCTATATCCACCGTATAGCTATACGCACCGTATAGCTACACCCACCGTATAGCTACATCCACCGTATAGCTATACCCACCGTATAGCTACACCCACCGTATAGCTATACCCACCGTATAGCTACCCACCGTATAGCTACACCCACCGTATAGCTATATCCACCGTATAGCTATACGCACCGTATAGCTATACCCACCGTATAGCTATACCCACCGTATAGCTATACCCACCGTATAGCTATACCCACCGTATAGCTACCCACCGTATAGCTACACACCCACCGTATAGCTACATCCACCGTATAGCTATACCCACCGTATAGGTATACCCACCGTATAGCTATACCCACCGTAGAGCTATACCCACCGTATAGCTACACCCACCGTATAGCTATACCCACCGTATAGCTACTCACCGTATAGCTACACCCACCGTATAGCTACATCCACCGTATAGCTATACCCACCGTATAGCTATACCCACCGTATAGCTATACCCACCGTATAGCTATACCCACCGTATAGCTATACCCACCGTATAGCTATACCCACCGTATAGCTACATCCACCGTATAGCTACACCCACCGTATAGCTACACCCACCGTATAGCTATACCCACCGTATAGCTATACCCACCGTATAGCTACCCACCGTATAGCTACACCCACCGTATAGCTATATCCACCGTATAGCTATACGCACCGTATAGCTATACCCACCGTATAGCTATACCCACCGTATAGCTATACCCACCGTATAGCTATATCCACCGTATAGCTATACCCACCGTATAGCTATACCCACCATATAGCTATATCCACCGTATAGCTATATCCACCGTATAGCTACACCCACCGTATAGCTATACCCACCGTATAGCTATACCCACCGTATAGCTACCCACCGTATAGCTACACCCACCGTATAGCTATATCCACCGTATAGCTATACGCACCGTATAGCTATACCCACCGTATAGCTATACCCACCGTATAGCTATACCCACCGTATAGCTATATCCACCGTATAGCTATACCCACCGTATAGCTATACCCACCGTATAGCTATATCCACCGTATAGCTATACCCACCGTATAGCTACACCCACCGTATAGCTATACCCACCGTATAGCTATACCCACCGTATAGCTACACCCACCGTATAGCTATACCCACCGTATAGCTATACCCACCGTATAGCTATACCCACCGTATAGCTATACCCACCGTATAGCTATACCCACCGTATAGCTATACCCACCGTATAGCTATACCCACCGTATAGCTATATCCACCGTATAGCTACACCCACCGTATAGCTACACCCATGGTATAGCTATACCCACCGTATAGCTATACCCACCGTATAGCTATATCCACCGTATAGCTATATCCACCGTATAGCTACACCCACCGTATAGCTATACCCACCGTATAGCTATACCCACCGTATAGCTACACCCACCGTATAGCTATACCCACCGTGTAGCTATACCCACCGTATAGCTATACCCACCGTATAGCTATACCCACCGTATAGCTATACCCACCGTATAGCTATATCCACCGTATAGCTATATCCACCGTATAGCTATACCCACCGTATAGCTATACCCACCGTATAGCTATATCCAGCGTATAGCTATATCCAGCGTATAGCTACACCCACCGTATAGCTATATCCACCGTGTAGCTATACCCAGCGGTTAACTCAGCTACTCTAACAAATACACAGATGGAGATTTTTCACTAGCATGAATCCATAGTTATTATAAAGAGTGCAATCAAGTTAAGGGCCACTATATTTTATGCCCATATCCGACCAGACAGAGCATTATACAGGAAACCAGATGCGTCGCTCACAAGCAACAGTGTCTGGACTCAAACGATAGACCCTGGGTTGAAGTTCAAGCACTCTACCCACTAGGGCACTTATGCTTCCTACACTTCTCCTCCAAAAGCACTACTGATATGTGTAATGTGAGATACAGGCAGCAGAGACGAGCTCGGACAGTGAAACATGTGATAAAAAAATATAATAGGGTATTATAATAGACTTAGAACTTAGACCGTTTTCTTAATAAACGTTAACCATGTGAACTATATACAAGATTTGCCACCTCACATGAGGGTGACACAACTCCAAACAAAGTGTACAAAGTACATTTAGTATCTAAAGGCCTTACTACATGGGAGGGAATTAGTGCATGCAGATTCACAATTAACAATCAATCAAGTTATCCTTCCACAATGACGACAGCTCCATGTCAAAAACATTCTTATTGTCCGGGCGGTATTGACAAATCATATTATGCGCAGCATTCAGTGCGGTCCTACTACAGTCTCAATGAATTAACAAGTAAATGTCTTCTAAATTATTATTACTGTTATTATTATTTTATTGTAATCGATTAAGTAAATAATAATCAATACTATAGTCCACAATTATTTGATGCCAGCTAGATATTGACACCTTGATTGATACCAACCGTATTAATATAAAAATATATTAATTAACATAGAAAATACTACATTGCTACTGCTAGACAAACAACAACAATTTATTTAATTGTTGACACAAAAATCAACTGAACAATTGTAATCAACGGTAATTCATATATTACAGTTGATCCACTTTTGTATTGCAGAAAATAATAAATTGGTTTTGCTGCTGGTGAACGTGATTGACTAATCAAGACTAATCACAAATGCGAATTTGCCGAATGCTCAGTGATAAATAGTAATTCATTTTTGCGAGAAAAAATCGCAGAGAGCAGACAATTGCGATATCGTTGGTATAATCGCTCCCGTGTGGCAAGGACTTGATACTACCAGACAGACAGCAACTGCACACATGCAGATGGAGCATTCCGCTAAAGGAATACCACAACGGAGACACCAAAAGTCAGATGGAAACAAACATGGCTTTATCTGTGCCTTCATGTTTTACTTTCACTTTTCAAAATCTCCCTGGATTTGCTGCTGGCATGAAACCAAAGGTCCATCGCATGCAAGTTTTCCATTCATTAATTAAACAGTTGAAGTTATTGACTAACCAATGATAAGAGCCGCCTTAAAAATCAAAGAAAAGGTCAAAAACAGTCCTATCAACAGTATATGAGCACTTTCTAGGTAAGCGCAGACATTATTAGTAGTTGCGGACAGGATATACAAGAGTACATACCCATTTCTCAAATGCTTTACCAACCACCGAAGTACTTATAGTGTATGGCACAGACGTCATGAGGAACGCAAGGGCACACAACTCCTCAGATAAACCAAACTACAACAACAGCGCAAGAAGTGCAATGTAATAACAAGACTTGTACATGGTAACAAGTCACAAGACAGGAAGTACCTATCATGGATGAAACATGATTGCCAGCTGCACTCAACCAGGTGTTTTCAATTTTACAGGAAGCACCTGTCATGGATGAAACAGGGTTGCCAGCTGCGCTCAACCAGGTGTGTTCAATTTTGAATGCTAAAATCCATACCGGATCAAGACTCTACTTTCACAATGGAGTCATGGTACACGCTACAGTAAAGGGTCGTAGTTGATGTATGTACCGAAAGCACATCATATTTCCGAGGTAAGTTTTGCGTAGTTGTCTTTCCTAACGAGAAGACAACTCAACGCTGTTGCAATATTCGTATCCGATACTGTGTAATATTCTACTATAATGGCTAGTGACTAATGGCTTGTGCATGGTAGCGAGTCAAGGGAAAGGAATGAGATAGAATGGGTGACAATGATGCAACATACAGAAACATTGTGCGCAAATGAAATCAGCGCTGAATCTGAGATTAACTGCGTACACAGACCTTTGTACGCAGCTCTGGCTCAAGAATAGGCTGCAGGCTACACGATAGAGTTCCTATGACTGCAGTGAATACCATAGAGGCAACTAGATCTACATTGGTGAAGATCTGCTTGTATGTCACAGCTTGGTCGTCTTCATCTGCATCTGCATCCACTGCAGACAAACAACCAAACGCTACCGGTGGGATGAATTTAAACAATTCAATTAGTTGACAACAACTTTCAGAATCTGACAAAAACTGTTAAACAGTTTAACTGTGACCTTTATAACAGGCATAAACATGTTTGGTTGTAACTGATGAAATGCCGGCAGATAAAACACTAACTTTTAACTATGAGATATTGGAAAAAAATCGTGTTTGGCTTTTCATATTTAATCTATTTTTCAAGCGTAGAAAGACATTCCAACTTTAGAAAGCCAATCATGCATACAATAGCTCCACTGTAGTTGAAGTGATAGTTTTTTTTATAAGAAGTATGTAGAGTAGATGAGGTATCATCGCTGCAGACAGCTTTGATGGAAAATACAAGTAGAAATAGACGAGGACGCTAAGGCTATCCATATCTACATGGACACATGGAATATATTAGCATGCCTTATGCAAGGACACAACATGATATACCTCACCTCGTGGGAATATGAAGCACATGATGAAGAAAATTATACAGACAATGCCCCCAACGCCACTGAATGTCAGCATAAATCCTTCAAGCTGAAACAAAACATGAGTTGTAATTCATTGCACCTGCTGCAGGTCATACCTGGACTGTATGTACCTTGTTATGTAACAACCCATAATATACTATTACCGAATTCACATAATCAAATCAAACCGTTAAAAAACTATCGAGAGAAGTAAATATTCAGGAGCAGGTACTAACAACAGTAACCTGATCAACGTGATGTAATGAAGGATGGAATTGTTGTAGTAAGCATACAGTGAGTGATAGATAATGGTGTCTTGGAACGAAGATGACTAACTTGACAAAACAAACCAAACTAACCCACTATTACATACAAACAAACCAAACTAACTCACTATTACATACAAACAAACCAAACTAACCCACTATTACATACAAACAAACCAAACTAACCCACTATTGCATGCAAACAAACCAAACTAACCCACTATTGCATGCAAACAAACCAAACTAACCCACTATTACATACAAACAAACCAAACTAACTCACTATTACATACAAACAAACCAAACTAACCCACTATTACATACAAACAAACCAAACTAACCCACTATTACATACAAACAAACCAAACTAACCCACTATTACATACAAACAAACCAAACTAACCCACTATTACATACAAACAAACCAAACTAACCCACTATTACATACAAACAAACCAAACTAACCCACTATTACATACAAACAAACCAAACTAACTCACTATTACATACAAACAAACCAAACTAACCTACTATTACATACAAACAAACCAAACTAACCCACTATTACATATAAACAAACCAAACTAACCCA
The DNA here is from genome assembly GCA_945261195.1 of Cryptosula pallasiana. Lineage (NCBI taxonomy): Eukaryota > Metazoa > Bryozoa > Gymnolaemata > Cheilostomatida > Cryptosulidae > Cryptosula > Cryptosula pallasiana. Next base: position 16,797 of record CALYOO010000262.1, read on the forward strand.
CTATTACATACAAACAAACCAAACTAACCTACTATTACATATAAACAAACCAAACTAACTCACTATTACATACAAACAAACCAAACTAACCTACTATTACAAACAAAACTTTTGAGGTCTGTGAAGCTTCTAATACTATTGTTTTACAAGCAAACTAAGATTTCTGCACGCGCACGGTTTTTTATCACAGTTCCATTTCCGTTGGCAGTAAACTGTGAATACTGTGAAGGTTTGTGCCGATTTTGCAGGCTGTTAGCACTCTAGCATGTTAAATATTTCTTCCATTCAGCTTGCCGGTTTCATGAAATTCTCAGCTGTGTTTGATTAATATCAAACAGCAAGTTGACATATTTTTGTTTTATTTGGTAGGTCACTGCAATTTAGTTGTTTGCTAAAAGTTATTTCAACAAAACAATGATGTATTAGTTATGATATATTATTGATAATATATTATAGGTTATTTATAAGTAATATTATAATTATAACCGATAATTATTGATTTAATAATTATAATATATAACTGATAAGTAATAATAATAATATAAAATCAAAATTATAAATAAGTATGCAAAGATATTGATAAAAGTTTATAACATAGAGAAATGCAAGACACATATTTGCTATAGATATTTATTTAAAAAAAAAACCTAAATTTTCAATCATTTTCTAGTAATCAACATTACTTTGATTACTGGAAAACGATTGAAAATTTTGGTGTTTCTTTAAATAAATATCTATAGCAAATATGCGTCTTGCATTTCTCTATGTTAGAAAGCAGTAATTATTAATTACTGCTGTGAAGTGCTTGCCGGAAGCTGCAAAAAACCAAAATATAGATACTAGTGATTTGATAGGCTGGTGAACTATCAGCCACGATCAGTCTAATTGCTTGTGAACGAGGCTAAGACGGCTGATATCAATCCGCTCCTTCCTCAGGAACAAAACACAGAATGAAAAACGGTGCATGTGCGGAGACCTTAACACTAATAGAGTGTGCTGTAGTGTACTTGTATACACTGTAGTGTACTTGTATACACTGTAGTGTACTGTAGTGTACTTGTATACAATGTAGTGTACTGTAGTGTACTTGTATACACTGTAGTGTACTTGTATACACTGTAGTGTACTTGTATACACTGTAGTGTACTGTATACACTGTAGTGTACTGTATACACTGTAGTGTACTGTATACACTGTAGTGTACTGTAGTGTACTTGTATACACTGTAGTGTACTTGTATACACTGTAGTGTACTTGTATACACTGTAGTGTACTTGTAGACACTGTAGTGTACTTGTATACACTGTAGTGTACTTGTATACACTGTAGTGTACTTGTATACACTGTAGTGTACTTGTATACACTGTAGTGTACTGTAGTGTATTTGTATACACTGTAGTGTACTTGTATACACTGTAGCGTACTGTAGTGTATTTGTATACACTGTAGTGTACTTGTATACACTGTAGCGTACTTGTATACACTGTAGTGTACTTGTATACACTGTAGTGTACTGTAGTGTATTTGTATACACTGTAGTGTACTTGTATACACTGTAGCGTACTTGTATACACTGTAGTGTACTTCTATACATAACACACCCAAGGCAAGGCAGAGCACACATTACCTCATAGAATCCACTACCGCTGGCAGGTCCACACATTAACCCAAATCCTATAGCTGTTTCTCCATAGCTCTATAAACAATTGTATACCGCATAGACATCTTCATATAAACACTATGCATCAGCCAGATATTATGTACAACATATATAGTTTATTTAAATGTCAAACTGTTACATAACAATAACAAAGCTGTTTCTATAGTTCAACTAGCATGGATCACGAGTGTGAATTCAACTTGTGTGATTAGCATTGAAATGATGGCCAATGATAATTCTAAAGCACTTTCAGTTTCGGTGCTATAACATATACAGAAGTGTTAGTACAAAAGACAATAATAGTACAACATTTTGGTCTTAGTTGCACCAAGGGAAAACAACTATTAAACAATGCCGAGACTGCATTAGTTAGAGCTACCAGACAATGGATCAATGAACACCTACCATAACAGTAGTAGAATTCTCCTTGAATGCAGTGGCCAATATTGTAGTGCCAGAGGTGAGAACAGCAGCAGATCCAACGCCCTGTACAGCACGGGTAGCCAAGGCCACCACAAGGTACCATATATCTAGTTTGTCATCAGTTGGTGCAGGGAAATACTGGAGTAGTCCAAATGCAATATTACATAGACCTAGTAGGGCCATCCCACCTATCACTACAGTACGAGCCGACAGAGGTCCTGCTATCTGAAATTGGTGTAGTAACCCGGATGTTAGCTGAACATTTCAAGCTATTAACCAATCAGAACATTTCAAGCTATAATAATTAACCCATCAGAACATTTCAACCAATAATAATTAACCAATCAGAACATTTCAAGCTAAAATAATTAACCAATCAGAACATTTCAAGCTATAATAATTAACCAATCAGAACATTTCAAGCTATAATAATTAACCAATCAGAACATTTCAAGCTATAATAATTAACCAATCAGAACATTTCAAGCTATAATAATTAACCAATCAGAACATTTCAAGCTATAATAATTAACCAATCAGAAAATTTCCAGCTATAATAATTAACCAATCAGAATACAAAGAAACAAACTCAGGCCATTAGACCATCAAGTTTAGATGAAATTTTGAATGCGTTCAAGAAAAGTGTAACACGGATTTCACTTACCAGTTTACCAATGACAGGGCATAGGATGAGCATAAATACCGGTACAAGTGATAGTATAACACCAGTTAGACTAGCTTCAATGTTGTGGCTATCATTCTACAAGGAGTTATCATCATGGGCCAGATTTCAAATTAATGCAGTATCACCTTTAAGCTGTTTTTGAACTGTGAACATCACCAAAGCTGTCGTTCAAAGCAGCAGAAATAGTTTTAAGGCCAAATAGACATAAAAATTTGTTAGTAAGCTCAGCCACACTCGACAACAATAAAACAACGAACAGAGCATTTGTCTATTCCGTGTAAGAAAGCAGACAGCATCTCATAGAACTCGGATAAAATCTTTGTACTTACTAGTTTGGGTAGAAACGGTGCAGGAAGTGACAGACACGCTCCACAGAAAAACTGCGCAATGATAATAAATGCAAGAATGATCTTCTGTTGCTTTGAATATACTATATTTGTCTGAGCAGTAACTTCCCTGATTTCCGCCATGTCATCTTCCGTCATGTTTGTGAGCAGTATGAGCTTTATGGGTCACCCACATTCAGCTGCCCCTGATATAAAAACCAGAGCAACAGATTATAAATCTTTCAACAAGTGCACTGCAGAGATTGGATTGAATGTCAACAGAAACGAACACCAACTGGAATGAATACAGACAGACCTGGAATGAACATTGACAGACGCAAAATGCAGGGCTCTCCCCAGAAAATAAAACGCCCCGACGCGGGGCTCTCCCCGTGTTGGGGCGGGGAGTGGTAAATTTTGGCGACTGCGGGCGATAGCTCTCAAGGCGTCGAGCGCGCGCCAACAGAGCGCACTGCACAGCTGGGGGTGGTAGCTGGTAGCCACATGTGGCTACCAGGATGATACATACATGTATAGTATAGTACATATACAACTACAGACAATGCCTTAAAAATTGTCAATAAATAATAAATCGTAAATTTTGGTGAACTTTACTTCATCTTAGACTTGAAACAAATAATAATAACATGCTCAATTCTAACTTAGTTTAGATGAAAATTGGATGGCCGTGGAGTTTGATTATGCATGTAATTCTAAGATTGTAATATGGCATATTCAATTCACATTTTAATTTTCGTTGAGCATTTATTCTCCTCCTTCGTATGGTTAGTTCGATCTGTCTATTTGATTTGTATAATATTAGCGAGAAATAATCGCTGTTTTGCTACAGAGATATTTTAATATTAATGGCAACATTGTACTTTAAAATTTAATACCATTATTGAAACAAAAAATGGAAAAACCATTTCATTTTCATTCTTTAACAAATAATTGCCATTAGCTATTGTATAACAAATATTTATTTTATTTTTATAATTAAATATTTATAAAAAGGAATTAAAATAGTACAATGTCAAGTTTTATATTTTTCAAAATAAATTATCATAATCATTATGACTACAACTAAAAGATATAGTTTTATTATAAATAATGAGTTCAAAAATGAATGGGCCTAGTTCGAATTTTACATGAATTTAGAAATATTTATTTTTTATTGTGGTTTAACGATTGTAAGTGGATACATTTTTTATTTATGGTAATAATAATTAATAAACAACAATAAATTATCACAACAACACTACTAGTTTTTATATTACATAAGTAAAACATAATAATTATTATTATAATAATGTAAACGATATCACGAGCGAACCATAGACTTACCTAACATAGTTCTATCTTACCTCATTCTACATAGACTTGCATGCCTACCATATTCTATTAACTGTTCTATAGCCACTCAACCAATCATTACTTAGGGGTGGAGCCTTTTTATTATTATTATATCCAAGGCGGTGCTAACAGAACAAGTCACCCAATCCCTGTGTACTGTGCGTGACCTCCTTTTATATTTTATATATCCTTTGTTCTACCTTGCATTATAAATATCTCAGTTTCAGTCAATAAAATCAGAGTTACACTGCACACTCTCCGAAGTCACTTTGTTTCACAAAACACTTCAATAGCGCACTATACAAAACCTCTGAAAGACCTATCCAATATAGCTTGCGATAGAGATAGACTCAGTTGTAAACCAGTACAGACACCAGTCAGAACAATCATCAGACTGTTCGGCCTTGCCTGACAATTTTTCGGCCTCGGCTGTGGAAGGCGATAGCAGGACTGGCCAGCTCAGCCATAAGTCAGTAATGACTAGCAACTGAGTCAGGCAGATAGTCATAGCTTGTGCCATCACACAAGCAGAGCCAACATTTGGTGACGGGAGGCAGTACTGGTGCTGAGGCTAGCTACCGAAAGTGAAATCCTGTACAATAATATAGCTAGTGCAAAACTCATGCGAGCGTAGTGTATATAAGACAAAAGGATTTATATGTAAATTCGTCCCCCACGGTTTTTTTAATTTCTGAAATATTTCGGCGCGGCTAATTTTTTAATAACTTGGGGCCACAAAATGCTAGAAACAAAATTTAAAAAGGTATCAAATGGACACAATAAACCGCACAGGTTTAGCCAATAATTGCATTGTCTTCATAGCTGTGGACCTCAAAAATAACGAGTGGAAAATGCTTCATAAACCTGCAATTTCCTATTGCGCCATGGGCCCCTCAGACTTCAGTATATGTCATTCAGATTCTCTGTTATTTTACTGACCCAGTGGTATACTATTTATCATCGAGCAATCGCATGATGTAGACAACACAATTTATTTACTGGAGAGTATGGTGGCTCATAACGTTAGACGGTTTCATTTTTAAAGCGTATGAACGGATTTGAAATAGTCCAGACGGTTTGCAAAGCGTCTTTTACATTGAAAATAATTGGGTAGTTGTGGTAAAATAGTCCAAGAAACTATGTTTAAAAACGGGCTTGTTGGTTATAATAAATTAATTGTCGGCCTCAGCAGCTGCGGGATTAATGCTATAAAACTGTATTTCCTGTCCAACAATTGTAAAATCTGCAAACCGTATAGTTGTCTTGCAAATAATTCAGACGTTTTAGAAATGAACCAGATGATTTAGAAAATTACAAGCCGTATGGACGTTTTAGAAAGAGTATTAACTATTTACAAACCGTATGAATTATTTTGAAATGGTCTGAACTGTTTTAAAATAGTCTAAACTATTTTGTAATGGTTGGAAAAGTTTGCAACAAGGCACATGGCTTTCGAACCAAAAGCGATCGTCACCATTTTATTTATAGCCTCTATATAACTTTATCAACATAGACGTCGATCCAAAGACATAGAGCAAGTTAATCAACTGTATAAAAATGTTGTTGAATATAATCTCTAAAATTAATTTTTAAATTTATAATTGGGTTGCATTTATTATTTAAAACAATTTAAAACAAATAAGATTTAATAAATAAAAACATTTTTATTTATTTAAAGAAAATTCAACTCTTCAGTAAAAACATTTATCAATCATAAATGGACTGTAGATCTTGATCAATAGAGCGAACCAGCAAATCGGCTCGGATTTTCAAAGCCTACGAACGATTTCACAAAGCGTTTAGAAGTTTTGCAAAAGTTCAGACTATTTCAAATTCGTTCAAACGGTTTGGGAAGCGTTCAGACGTTTTAAAATGTAAAACACAAGACGTTCTGAGCCACCATAGGAGAGTCACATTCAAATAATCAAAAAAAATTTTATAACGTACCATTAGCTAATTAGCATGACGGATGGTCATGCGTCACTGATTTTGCATCACCGCAACAATACCATTGTCAGCAATGCTTAACTACCGGGACCACAAACCATTGTTTTTTTAAGCAAAAGTATTTTTCTCAATTACTTTTCTGAGAGACAACCACTGGTGTGACACAAATAATTTTTGCACCATTGGATGGACAACAAATTTTTGTAAATACTGATGCTCTATTTGAGAAAAAATTGCCAAAATAAAAATTGCACTTGTGCTAGCTAAATAATAATAAAAATAACATTTTGTTATTATTATTGTTGTTGTATGTTGTTGTATGACAAAAAATAAGTAATTATTATCACTGATTGGCTGAGTGCACTTGAAAAATGATTGTTTATTCTTTTCAATTGCATAATGTTATACAAATGAATAAAGAATAGTATAAGTATTGTTTAATTTTATTATTAAAATAAATAATTATTATTATCATCATCATCACCATTAAATAATTATTATACAATCAATAATAAAAAATAATAAATAAATAAATAGTAGTCGTCATCTAATCTATCATCACTCAGAAACAAACAGTTGATCACAGGCCTACTGCAGAAAATTTGGTGGAATTTGGACCATTTTTCAGAATTTTATGTTGTTGGACAACATAAAATTCTGAAAAATGGTCCACATAATTAATAAATTCCACCAAATTTTCTGCAGTAGGCCTGTGCAGTTGATTCAAAAACTGGTACTGATTATACAGAATGAAAATCATTGGTGATACAGTAGGACAAGCTTAAACGATGTGACTTCAAAGTATCACAATGCATTACCGGTTGAACAAGTCTTTCAAAGACAATTGCTGCCCATTCTGCTGTTTTCTTTTTCGTGCCTCCATATTTTATCCCTGCTAATGATGTCTACAGTGCTGCCGTTGGGAATAGCTGAACACCAATGCAAAAGACATCAGTGGGAAGTTCCTGCTGCATGGCAATGAACTCTTCGGTAATATTATATGGCCAACGTATGGAAATCCGGTGCGACGTTGCCGGTTGTCGGTTGGTGGTTGTCGGTTGTCGCTTATAGGTTGGTGGTTGTTGCTTATTAGTTGTCGGTTGTCGCTTAGGAAACTTAGCTAAGACACTCTTTGATTATGAAGGTAATATAATTGAATACCAAGCAGTTGGAGGGTTTCTTCTATTTATTTATTTATTGTTGCTGTATTATTATTTACTATGTAATGAATGACGATCACCAATAACATTCTTGGATTTGATAGTATGTTTTTCATGTTGTACCTTACAATACGTAAGGTATAGATCACAAACATCGTAGTAATCACCACAGTGAGCCATATATTATTGGTAACAAACTCAAATCAAACTGGAGTGGTAATAAAAAAAAATTAAAAAGTTTTTTTACAATAATAAATAATAATATAATAATATATCTATGTAATACTGTATTACATATATTATTGTAAACAAAATTTTAATTTTTTTTTATTACCGCTCCAGTTTGTTACCAATCATACATGGCTCACTGTGCTTATTATAAATAATTAATAATAATTAATAATAATAATTATTCTTATTTTATTGTAAAATAATAATAATAAATCATTCATTTATTTATAATAATAAAGTTGATGATAAAAAAGTAGCATTTAATCATTTTTGTTTGTGATGTTATCCCGTCAAATATGACTTTATTTGTATTATTATTATGCCATTATCATGATAATAATTTTAAGAAAGCATTAATTAAAATATTATGCACTACTATTTATTTCTTCCTCCTTGTACTCCAACAACTTCCCTTGTTCAAAAATATTCCCGAGTTCTTCTCTTACCTCAGCTAGCCACCTACTCCACCGCTATCTTATTAAGTACTTCACCGTCTCTGTCCTCCATATATCAATACCATTTTTGAACCCTCAAGCGTGTCTATGTCTGAACGTACCACCCGTGACAATCACAAGATACCCAGCTCACTCTCTTACACCACGCTACCTCAATTCGCAATTCTGTTAGAACATCAAAAGCTCTCAAGCTTTTTAAAAAACCTCTAAAACCTTTCTACTTCAACATGAAGATTAAATAACTAATACTCTATTTTTACTCGCTCATATATTGTACAGGAATTTGTGTCTGGGTGGTAGCCACCTGTACACCTTCCCGACGCGTTCTGCCTCTACCCTAAGTCAGCGTACAATAATGTGCTATTATTGTTAGAGTGCATGCATTGGTTTGTGCAGTTATGAGTGCGGCCGAATCTGGGGTGGAATGAGTGCTGGCAGTTTACAATAATTATATTATAATTATTGGCTGCATCCGAACATGGCTATGTTCGACAATAATTGTGCTGTAATTATTGTTTAGTTTATAGTTTGTTGCGAACTGTTGCCACCGACAATAATTTTGCTGGAATTATTGTTTAGTTTAGAGTTTGTTGCGAACTTTGCCACCGACAATAATTGTGCTGGAATTATTGTTTGTCTACTTCGACTCAGTCGAGATCGACAATAATTGCACTGGAATTATTGCTGTGCTATCTTGTCCCGAACTCTAGAGTCCGAATTTAGTGTGAGCCGAACTATTAGGGCATCAGGTGCTTTGCGTCGTACACCTCCGTAGTGAGGGAATACGCAGTAAGAGGGCGAACCGTTCTCACTTTCCGCCAAGCCTCGTGCTTGCCAATAGTCGACCAGGTCAGCGCTTGTAGTTTTGTTGCTTCTAGCTGTGCTTGCTTCTTGAGAGAAAGAATCTTCTGAGAGCCAGGCTAACTCTGAACTTTATTGCTCAAACATAGATATTTATACAAAGTAGGCGGGTAAAATCTGGTAAAGCCACGCCTGGGTAAAATCTGGTACAAGCCACGCCTTGTACTTACATCAAGCACCAAATGCAATTGTATAATGAAAACCGTGGAAACGTATAAAATATAATAATAATAATAATTATTTGGGCACATCATAGAACTGTTCTAGATAGACGCTTGGTAGCACAGTTAACAATAGAACTAGGACAAAACATAGACAAAGCGTAAGCGAGTACATATTGAGATAATGTGTAGACAGTGAGTTAATATCGAGATAATGCGTAGACAGTGAGTTAATATTGAGACAATGCGTAGACGGTGAGATAATACTGAGTCAAAGGCTTAGGCCAAGTACGAGTAGATAATCATAAAATGTTTGACAAGCACTGGCGTCCCTCACAATATTACCAACAATGCAATGCTCTTTCTAAAACTCTCTTTCTCCACAAGTTTTTTGTCTCACTTCCACTCAACTGATCATATGTCAAGTGATTCGGCGTATGAACTGCAATGTACATATCTGTAAAAATTTTCTGTAAATATTGTTGTGTAAATCTGTTAAAAATATTGTGTATATATATTTTGTATATATAATGACATTGTCACATTGTTGTCACTATTTCCCTCCTTTATTCAAATTGTGTTGTAAAATTTTCCCTTCATTTTTTTCTAATTATTTCTTCTTTTGGTTTGGGTGTTCTATGGAAAACATGACATATGTATGACATAATAATTTAACCACATTAAATAAGCGTTTTTGCTTTTAGCTACTGTACAGAAGTATCAGTATAAGGATGTATCCAGTATGTGACAACACTTCTCAAATCCTACATGAATCAAGCCACTTATATGCAGTGAACCATTTTTGCGGACACATTGACGCGAAGGAGATTTATATTCTACTGCAATGCCTATGACAGAGAATAACAGGACACCAGAGTATATTGAGTCATCATCAAGCCTGCTCCAAATGGCAGGATCATGAGTTTGAACTATTTTTTAGTTTTCTAACAGCTTTGGTTATGTAGGAACATTTCTCGTTACATTTTATTACCCTTTATCTAAATACAAATGTTTATGATGGTACAATCTTCAACTAAACTAATTTTCCTGCTATGGACAGTCAATCTCTGACTCCTTCACAAGCATATCGCTTAAAAAATTGATACTTTGCTCTATATTAAACTTGCTGCTTAAATTTTTTGGAGTTTCTATTTGCTACATTTCTCATAAGCGGTTCATATTCATTTACTTTAAATAGCATTCATTTGATGTCTTCATGTCAGCAATACTACAATATATCACCAGTATTTTATAGGTATTGTCCCGATAACAAAAACCAATAAAATTAAATCGTGGATTAAACAGTTAATTTTGGCACTCATATGTTGGGATAGATACTGTCTCACATTTTACTATTCATAACTTGTTAGTGTAACAGGGCATTTTCTTCTTAGAAATAAATTTATGTCAGTTGCCTTAACTTTGAGCTAAGAGTTGGAAGCTGTTGGTGAATTTGTTTTGGGCTAGTAATAGATGAGTTAGTAAACTATAAAATACAGCTGTAACTCATACAATTTTTATGTAACTGTTTTCTAATATTTTTCACCAAAGCAGAGCATCAAACTCAATTAGACTTGCTTTTTAACCTGGCAAGGTCAATAGCAACGATGATGCCATTTGGAATTTCCAGTTTTGTTTTTTGTGATTGGAAAATTACTCAGTTTGTAAGTTACCTATGACAAGACTGGTATAATCACACAAAACGATGAACTTGGTTGCTATATTGCTCATTTCGTTTGCCCTGAACCCTGGATGAAATGTAATAGGATTGCCAGCTGCGGCTGCATAATATCACTTTCGTCACAATTGGAATGTAGCCATAAATGGTGGTTTATGGGAGCCGCCATGATTAGCGGGTGCCATGGATGACACTTTTCATCCATCCTATTGGCTAAATTTGGCTACACTCGTTCAGGTTTCTGGCAATCCTGTTATATTTTATCCATGCTTTGCACACTTGTTGACTGTCACTTGGATAAATTACAGCAATGGGCTGCCCTTTTGATGGCTAGATAGCCACGTATGAATGTAATGTTCCCTTGTAATAAAAGTTTTACAAACAAACTATTTTTGAGTCATATGCAAGTACTAGGCCAAGAATTTAGTAGTCCTTGTAAGTGATGGTAATGTCTAATCCTTCAATAAGCTCATTCTGGCATTATCATTTGTGTTAAACAGCGAATATTCTTGTATAACTTGATGCAATAACCTATTTCTACTGTTTTCATGTTAGACAACTAGCACAGTTTTCGTAGACAACACAAATATACGTTGGAAGAAATTCTTGAAAAATTCTAACTGTTCAAATCCTTTTCGCAGGTTTCTAGCAGAGTAAATTGCAATTTCGTTGTGCCTGAAAAATGGTTGAGATCATCAGTGTATAGAATGAGTATGCAATTCATTTATGTGCATGTTTATAAATTTTCAACTGATTTTTTGACAAAAGAAATCTGCAGCGAAATGCGTGAACAAGGCTTATAAGTTTTGTTTATATATTTCATCATATACTTATTGCTTGACCATTGCTTACAAATGACAAAAAAAAATTTTAGCCCACAAAAATCACAACAGCTACCAAGTTATTACACATTTTATGTTCATTTGTAGTTGTTGTTTATAGTAGTATATATAATCGTTGGTTGTATTACTATCTAGGTCAGCCAATGATCATTTTGAATGTTTGGAGTTGTCATGCCTTGCATTATTGAAAGATGGTAAGACAACTCATGAGTAAAGAAGATTCCGGTAGGTTGGTCATTAGTCTAGATGTTGTGTGCATACTTTTTTAAAATACTAAAAGATTTGGTATTTCTATCACTAAGATCACCACGTGACAAAAGACTGTAAAAAACAGCTTTCAAAGTATATATAAAAAAGCAAAAAAAATGGATATGGAGCAGGTTACCAATCTTTTATTATGTATGTAACCTACATTTATAAAAATAAGGACAGAAAAATCAAAAACCACAATATAAAACAAAAATATTATCTTAAACAAAATCGCTCAAAATCAGCACATAGAGGAATATTTGATCAGCCATCAGCAATCTCATGAAACATAAGTACAGCATGATGAAATACACTATGTTAAGTAGTTATGCAAAGGAGCAAGTAAATTGCCTTCAATCATTTTTAATCATAAAGGTTGGTTCACATTGCTACAGCGATAGTCGTAATTGTTTTATTGCCGATGGTTTCCCGCTTAATGTGAACATAGAATACCGATCAAAAACTCGTGCCAAAAGGTGAGTGTAATGTAATAAAATGGAGATTTGAGACTGCATAAATATGAAGCGCTTCCTTGTACATACAATCACCTTCCTAGAACCCATGTCAGGAAAGTCCTACAACATAAGTGATACACTTGTACAACAAAAAGAACATTTGAAAAGATTAATGACGTTCCCACTGCCCATTGTTACTATCTAACACAACTAGTACCAAGGAAGCGAGCCTGGCCAAGGAAGCAAGAAAAGATGACCTTGTTGAGTTGACTCTGATTGAATAGAAAAAACGGTTAGGAATAAAATGTCATTAGTTACATCTAAAAACCCAATTTTCAATCTGAAGAATCACGTACTTATGCAAAAGTATGATCTATTTCTGTCAAAAGTTCCAATATCATCAAACAGATAACTTATGATTTAAAGAATCGGAAAATTTCTTAATTGCTGGTAGAGGAGGATAGAGTAATAGTAGCAATAACCACACCAGTTATAACAATTTATTACAATTAACAACAAACAATTTGTGATGGCTGCTGTCCAACAAGTTATTTTCAAATAAAATAGAGTGAAGCTAATCAAAGCAGTTTATTATCTACTGGTGTCTCAAAACAATACTCACTCTAAACTATATTAGTGTGGTGTAATATTTTTAGGAACTGACAGACACTTTTTCAAGAGCTGGGTTTCTATTACATTTAAAAAAAGGAAGTAAAGTTAACAAACCAAGTAACTATAGTTGTGCTATGACAATTCTCACATATTACAGGGCTAATACTGAAGCAAGTTCAGTTACATATTTTCGCACATCTATTCCAATCACTCGGAACCTATAAAATCTGTGCAGTGCAATGATATGCGGCTAGACATCTGGCCAGGAATAGCCCAGATTTGAAGATAAAGAAGACAGATTTTGGAATACTGAAAGGAAAACATGATACAACTCACACAACTACAAAACAGAATGCAAAGAAATGATGATGATAGGCAATTCAGAGGTTTACAAGCTGCAATAATGGGTTGCTAAACCTAAATCTCACCATTTTCAACAGCGGAGCCTTTTTATCCTTTGCTTTTATATTTCAAGGTTAAACACTGATTAACTGAAACAAAGCTTTTTATGCTGCATGCTCACTGTAACCATATTCCTGAATATCAGTTAGAGGATAATTGTTACAGTAAGCCCTGCATAGTTCCAGAGCAAATAAATCTTAAAAGCTCCCAAATATTGGGAGCTTTTAAGATTTATTCATGCTCAAGCAAGCAAATTGAAAAATTGAGGTGATAAACAAACTAAGATAGTTTCAAAACTGTTGATTTAGCCTCAGTAATAATATCTCATAGTTGGTATCTCTAAATATAAGTGTGGCTAGCAAGTAGAGGCCAGTATGCAAACAATCATTAACATAGTATGACTGATTTGGATAAATTATGGCAACTTTCCATGCAAGCAGACTTTCCAAAAAGCAACAAGATATGCATTGGCCTTAGTACTAAAAATTGGTTTCTAAATACTAAGTGGCAACAATATAATAAACGACATAATTGATAACAATTTTACTTATGATTTTTTTCCAGGAAATTACTGCTCAACAAAAACATCGGGAGAAGAATGTATTGGCTGCAGAGATGGTGAAGTACTTGATAAGATAAGATAGCGGTGGAGTAGGTGGCTAGCTGAGGTAAGAGAAGAACTCGGGAATATTTTTGAACAAGGGAAGTTGTTGGAGTACGAGGAGGAAGAAATAAGTAGTAGTGCATATTTTAATGCTTTCTTAAAATTATTATCATGATAATGGCGTAATACCACAGGCAGCTCCAATTCACTGACCTGGCGGTGGGGGAGGATAATTAAAAATACACTCAAGTCCACTCACCCACCCACCGCCAGGTCAGTGGATTGGAGCCGCCTGTGCATAATACCAATAAAGTCGTATTAGACAGGATAGCATCACAAACAAAAATGATTAAATGGTACTTTTTTATCATCAACTTTATTATTGTTATAAATGATGATGATGATTTATTATTATTTATTTTACAATAATAATTAATAATTATTATTATTAATTACTATTAATTATTATTGATTATTTATTTATAATAAGCACAGTGAGCCATGTATGATCAGTAACAAACTGGAGTAGTAATAAAAAAAAAAGTAATTTTTTTTTACAATAATATATATAATACAGTATTACATAGATAATATATATATTGTTGTAAAAAGATTTTTTAATTTAATTAATTTAATTACTTTTTATTACTTACTACCACTCCTACAGTTTCAATTTGTTACCAATAATATATGGCTCACTGTGGTGATTATTACGATGTTTGTGATGTATACCTTACATATTATTGTGATGTACAACATGAAAAACATACTATCAAATCCAAGAATGTTATTGGTGATCGTCATTCATTACATAATAAATAATACAGCAACAACAATAAATAAATAGAAGAAACCCTACAACTGCTTGGTATTCAATTATATTACCTTCATAATCAAAGAGTGTCTTAGCTAAGTTTCCTAAGCGACAACCGACAACTAATAAGCAACAACCACCAACCTATAAGCGACAACCGACAACCACCAACCGACAACCGGCAACGTCGCACCGGATTTCCATACCAACGGTAGTTACCCTGTATAGAGAGATATGCCAATCATTGCGCAGTATAAAACGCACGTGCAACGGCTGTTGGGTTTCAAACAAAACTGTTTCCGGTCAAAATTTTATATAAAGTATCATTACGCCAAAATATTAGGGTTTCGAAAACAAATCATAACTTTTTACTGCAGAATCATATCTCAATAATTCATTGGGGAAAATATAGAAGACATTCTGCTACAAGTAGTGATAATTTTTTTGTATGACAAAGTTGCTCTAAATTTGGACTAATGAAGGGTCAAAGTCCACGGATCCAGATTTACACCATTATTATTACTGTAACTTTGGTACAGAATTTGCTTCGATAAATCTGATTATCCTCCATTGTGAATTTTTATGATCAGAAATGCTTATAAAACACCTGGATTGTAACAAATAAAAAATAATTGAAGCTCCTTAATAAAATGATGGTCGTTGTTGTTAGGGTTGCCAGATGTCCCGGTTTGTCCGGATTTTTCACGGTTTTAAAGCCCAAAATACTGGCTGCTAATGAGTGTTCCGGATTCTGCAAATTGACTAAAATGAATGTTTTTTATTAATAATAATTCACACTTGAGCTTCGATTAGTTGTAATATTTTTATTTTTGCCCAAAACAGCAAAACTAAGCAGGATAAATGTTGACATGAATACGAATTACTAACAACTTTATGAGACTAATACAAAAAAAGTGAATGTAAATTATTTGTGTGCAGCGTTTTGCTTTCAGACTAGAAAAACATGAGATAATTACAATAGCTGTTAAATCGACTACTTTCATACTGGTGTTGTGTGGGGCATAATTAAACCCACACACTAATAAGATACAAAGATTCATAGGCTAAAAAACAATGATCAATTTAGAAAGAACAGCAGAAGCAAGCGCTGATCTGTAATAATAAATTGATGACAAATACATTTTTTCAATACATCCCTCTGTTACATTTAAAGAGAGGGTCAGTCAAAACTGAGTTGTAGAATTCCATTGCTGTGCTATTGTTATTTTGAATTAATTTTATTATTTATCAAGTTATGTCATTCATTCATCATCTGCAGTTGGTTAGAATTATTAATTATCTTATGTAATCCAAGTGAGTGTCAGTGTATTCGCCTATTTATTAATATAAATATTATATTATAATTATCATCAATTATTGTTTATTATGAATTCTCATCATTGATTATGATAATATTTATTATTATTCTCACTTATTTTTATTAATAAATAATCTATCTAGCTGCTAATATTATTATTGTTGCTGCTGTGATATTATTATTATTTATTGTTGTTGTTTTATTATTATAATTAGTTAATGATAATAATAATTCGGTTTTTACTGCTATTATTTAATAATTTTAATATCAATTATCTTTAAATTATTTGTAGTTACTAAAAAGAATAATAGTCATTATATTACTACAACAATACTTGGTTGCATTGTGTGCAAATGCTACAACTGAGAAAAAAGAACAAAAATGTGAAATTAAGCGGTTATCAATATCTATGATATCCCAGGACCATTCCCCACCCCGCGAGTGAAAGTGTTCCTCTTTGAGACAATTCACATCTGGCAACCCTAGTTGTTGTTAATAATAATTAAAAACTGAAATAATAAATGTGGAAAAGTGACCAATAATCATAATAAGTAATAATTATTATCTCATCTTCTTATATAATAACAAGTAATACGATGTAATATGACCTATATTTTAAAGCAATTTCAATATTATTTTGATTATTCATCTAATAATAAATAATTACATTTTTTTTAAATTGCAGCTTTTTGTTATTATTCAGCACAAACAACACAATTAATTCCACATTATAATTATTATTATTTAAAAAGTTGAAACTTATCAGGCATATAAATTTTTTTAGTATAGTATCTATTAATTATAACAATAATATTGCTTAACAAACAACAATAAACAAACATTTGCTACTAGATTTCGCGGTTTTATTTATTATCGTAAGCAAAGCTATATTCTGTACATAAACGATAAAGCTGCGCTGCCAAAAGATGTTACGATCAATTAATTAGGTTATCAAAAATATCTAAACCAAGTTGATTTGTCATGTTTTTATAATTTTTCCTGATAGATAAAAAGGTTTTCTCTCATTTCCTTATAATTTTTTTTAGGATTACCAGTTTTATGAGAAATGAAAAAATGATTTGTTGGAGCATGTACTTCAACCGCAATGATAGCATATATAAGCATGATCGCGTTAATTCAATGTTTGGATCCCTTGCCGATTGCACGTGGCTCATTAGCGTATCTCTCCCTACAGGGTCACTAGCCAACGGTATCCCGACAACTAGACCCAAACCAACTAGACCTAGTGACCCTGTAGTGACCCTACAGGGTCACTAACTAGACCCAGATGATTTAGACCCGCCTTCTTTAGACCCAGCTACAGTAAAGCCGACGTGTCTACACTGTTAAAAACAGGCCACAAACACATAAGTGTACTTTCGTTTTAATTATAACAATAAATACATAAAAAGAAGACAACTGCTAAAGCATTTGGAGCAACAGAATTATTAGTGAAAAAAAATTAGTACAATGTTGGGTCTAGTAAGTAATACTAAACAATGAACAAAGACTCAAACTTGAAAACTTGCATACTACTAGAAAACATCCCAGGTTACAAGTTAGTGATCTTTTTAAAGAATCATAAGTTTTCTCTTAGCAAGAATTGTAACTAGACCCAATAAACAGCTGAACTACCAATGTATTATATACATATCAATTGGTGATCAATAAAGGTTGGGTCTAGTAAATATTACTTGACTCTGAACAAAGACCCAAACTTAAAAACAGGTATAACACTAGAAAACTTCTCAGGCTACGAGTTGATGGCCTTTTTAAAGAATAGGAAGTTTTCTCTATGCGAGAATTGTAACTAGACCCAATAAACAGCTGAACTACCAATGTATTATATATATATATATCAAGGAATGACCGATAGAGGTTGGGTCTAGTAAACATTACTTGACTCTGAATAAAGACCCAAACTTAAAAACTTGTATAACACTAGAAAACATCCCAGGCTACAGGTTGATAACCTTTTCAAAGAATTGGAAGTTTTCTCTGAGCAAGAATTGCAACTAGACCCAATAAACAGCTGAACTACCAATGTAATATATATATATATATCAAGTAGTGACCGATAGAGGTTGGGTCTAGTAAGTATAACTTGACTCTGAACAAAAACCCAAACATAAAAACTTGTATAACACTAGAAAACATCCCAGTCTACGAGTTGATGACCTTTTTAAAGAATCGGAAGTTTTCTCTGAGCAAAAATTATAACTAGACCCAATAAACAGTTGAACTACCAATGTATTATATATATATATAAGTAGCGACCGATAGACGTTGGGTCTAGTAAATATTACTTGACTCTGAACAAAGGCCCAAACTTGAAAGCTTGCAAACTACTAGAAAACATTATTATAATTATTATTAATTATTATTAATATTATTATTAACATATTATATATATAATCGTTGATATGGCTGTCCATGGAAATCCGGTACGACCTTGTCGGTTGGTGGTTGTCGGTTGTCGCTTATAGGTTGGTGGTTGTTGCTAATTAGTTGTCAGTTGTCGCCTAGGAAACTTAGCTAAGACACTCTTTGATTATGAAGGTAATATAATTAAATATCAAGCAGTTGGAGGGTTTCTTCTATTTATTTATTGTTGCTGTATTATTTATTATGTAATTAATGACGATCATCAATAACATTCTTGGATTTTATAGTATGTTTTCCATGTTTTACCTCACAATATGTAAGGTATACATCACAAACATCGTAGTAATTACGACAGTTTGTTGATATAAAGATTGTTTAAAAAAAATTGAAGAGCTACATCATCACATCAGATCATCATCATTCATAGATGATCATCATGATCATTGATTATTATTATTGGTTTTTTCACAGCATGAGCTGGTGTCGTTTCCTATCGTCGGTCTAGTTCCACTTATTATTATTATTATTCTTATTATTATTTTTATCTATTTATTATAAATAAATAATAATTAAGAATAATTAATAATAATTATTATTATTATTATAAAATAATAAAAAAAATCATTTGATTTATTTATATAATTATAATAATAATAATAAAGACGATGATAAAAAAGTAGCATTTAATCATTTTTGTTTGTGATGTTATCCCGTCTAATATGACTTTATTGGTATTATGCCATTATCATGATAACAATTTTAAGAAAGCGTTAAAATATGCACTATTTCTTCCTCCTCGTACTCCAACAACTTCCCTTGTTCAAAAATATTCCCGAGTTCTTCTCCACCTCAGCTAGCCACCTACTCCACCGCTATCTTATCAAGTACTTCACCATCTCTGTCCTCCATATATCAATACCATCTTCGAACCCTCAAGCGTGTCTACGTCTGAACGTACCACCCGTGACAATCACAAGATACCCAGCTCACTCTCTCTCACTACGCTACCTAAATTCGCAATTCAGTTAGAACATCAAAAACTCTCAACCTTTTTAAAAAAAACCTCTAAAACCTTTCTACTTCAACATGAAGATTAAATCACTAATACCCTATTTTTACTTGCTCATATATTACCAACAATGCAATGCTCTTTCTAAAACTCTCTTTCTCTACAAATTTCTTGTCTCACTTCCACTCAACTGATCATACTTGAAGTGATCTGGCCTATTAACTGCAATGTACATATCTGTAAAACTTTTCTGTAAATATTGTTGTGTAAATCTGTTAAAAATATTGTGTATATATATTTTGTATATATAACGACATTGTAACATTGTTGTCACTATTTCCTTTCTTTATTGAAATTGTATTGTAAAATTTTCTCTTTATTTTTTTTTCTGGTTATTTCTTCTTTTGATTGTGGTATTTTATGGAAAACATGACATATGTATGACATGATAATTTAACCACATTAAATAAAGTTAATAATAATAGGTGTTTTTGCTTTTAGCTACTGTACAGAAGTACCAGTATCCAGTATGTGACAACACGTCTCAAATCCTACATGAATCAAGCCACTTATATTCAGTGAACCATCTTGGCAGACACATTGACACGAAGAAAATGTATATTCTACTGCAATGCCTATGACAGAGAATAACAGGCCACCAGAGTATATTGAGTCGTCATCAAGCCTGCTCCAAATGGCAGGATCATGAGTTTGAACTATTTTTTAGTTTTCTAACAGCTTGGGTTATGTAGGAACATTTCTTGTTACATTTCATTACCCTTATCTAAATACAAATGTTTATGATGTTACAATCTTCAACTAAACTAACTTTCCTGCTATGGACAGACTCCTTCACAAGGATATCGCTTAAAGAAATTGATACTTTGCTCTATATTAAACTTGCTGCTTACATTTTTGTAGTTTCTATTTGCTACATTTCTCATAAGCGGTTCATATTCACTTACTTTAACTACCATTCATTTCATTTGATGTCTTTATGTCAGCAATACTACAATATATAACCAGTATGTTATAGGTATTGTCCCCATAACAAAAACCAATAAAATTAAATTATGGATTAAACAGTTAATTTTGGCACTCATATGTTGGGATACAGTCTCACATTTTACTGTTCATAACTTGTTTGTGTAACAGGGAATTTTCTTCCTAGAAATAAATTTATGTCAGTTGCATTAACGTGGAGCTAAGAGTTGGAAGCTGTTGGTGAATTTGTTTTGGGCTAGTAATAGATGAGTTAGTGAACTATAAAATACAGCTGTAACTCGTACGATTTTTATATAATTGTTTTCTAATATTTTCCACCGAAGCAGAGCATCAAATTCAATTAAACTTGCTTTTTAACGTGGCAAGGTCAATAGTAGTGATAATGCCATTTGGAATTTCCAGTTTTGTTCTTTGTGATGAGAAAATTTCTCAGTTTTTAAGTTACCTATGACAAGACTGGTTTAATCACACAAAACCATGAACTTGGTTGCTATATGGCTCATTTCGTTGGCCTTGAACCCTGGATGAAATATTACAGGACTGCCAGCTGCGGCTGCACACTATAACTTTTGTCACAATTGGAATGTAGCCATAAATTGTGGTTTATGGGAGCCGCCATGATTAGTCGGTGCCATGGGTGACACTTTTCATCCATCCTATTGGCTAAATTTGGCTACACCCGTTCAGGTTTCTGGCAATCCTGTTATATTTCATCCATGCCTTGCACTCTTGTTGACTGTCACTTGAATAGATTACAGCAATAGGCTGCCCTTTTGATGGTTGGTTAGCCACGTATGAATGTAATGTTCCCATGTTATAAAAGTTTTAAAGAACAGCAAACTATTTTTGAGTCACATGCAGGTACTAGGCCAAGAAATTAGTAGTCATTGAAAGTGATTGTAATGCCTAATCCTTCAATAAGCTCATTCTGGCATTATCATTTGTATTAAACAGCAAATATTCTTGTATAACTTGATGCAATAACCTATTTCTACTGTTTTCACGTTAGACAGCTAGCACAGTTTTTGTAGACAACACAAATATACGCTGGAAGAAAGTCCTGAAAAATTCTAACTGTTTAAATCCTTTTTGCAGGTTTCTAACAAAGTAAATTGCCATTACATTGTGCCTGAAAAATGGTTGAGATCATCAGTGTATAGAATGAGTATGCAATTCATTTTTGAGTATGTTTATAAATTTTCAACCGATTTGTTGACAAAAAAATCTGCAGAGAAATACATGAACAAGGCTTATAAGTTTTGTCCATAAATTCCATCATATACTTATTGCTTGACCATTGCTTGCAAAAGAAAAAACAAAATTTTAGCCCACAAAAATCACAACAGCTACCAAGTTACTACACACATTTTATGTTCATTTATAGTTGTATTATCTAGGTCAGCCAATGATCATTTTGAATGTTTAGGAGTTGTGATGCTTTGCATTATTGAAAGATAGTAAGACAACTTCTGAGTAAACAAAATTCTGGTAGGTTGGTCATTAGCCTTGATGTTGTGTGCAACTGATACTTTTTTTAAAATACTAGAAGGTTAGGTATTTCTATCACAAAGACGACCACGTGATAAAAAGACTGTAGAAAAACTGCTTTCAAAGTATGTATAGAAAAGCAAAAGAAGTGGATATGGAAGAGGTTACCAATCTTTTATTACGTAACCTACATTTATACAAATAAGGACAGCAAAATCAAAAACTACAATATAAAACAAAAAATGTATCTTAAACAAAATCCCTCGAAATCAGCATTTAGAGGAATATTTGATCAGCTGTCAGCAATATCAAGAAAAATAAGAACAGCATGATGAAATACACTATGTTTAGTAGTTATGCAAAAGAGCTAGTAAATTGTCGTTAATCATTAGCAATCATAAAGGCTGGTTCATATTGCTACAGCGATAGTCGTAATTGTCTTATTGCCGATGGTTTCCCGCTATTGTGAACATGGAATACCAATCAAAAACTCGTGCCAAAAGGTGATTGTAATGTAATAAAATGGAGATTTGAGACTGCATAAATATGAAGCGCTTCCTTGTACATACAATCACCGTCCTAGAACACAGATCAGGAAAGTCCTACAACATAAGTGATACACTTGTACAACAAAAAGTACATTTGAAAAAACTAATGATGTTCCCACTGCCGCTTTTTACTATCTAACACAATTACTACCAAGAGAGCAAGCTTGGCCAATGAAGCAAGAGAAGAAGACCCGGTTGAGTTGACTCTGATTGAACAGAAAAAACGGTTAGGAATAAAATGTCATGCTTTACATCTAAAAACCCAATTTTCAATCTGAAAAATCACGTACTTATGCAAAAGTATGATCTATTTTTGTAAAAAACTGCCTAGATCATCAAACAGATAACTTATGATTTGAAGAATCTGAAAATTTTTCCATTGCTGGTAGATGAGGATAGAGTAATAGTAGCAATAACCACACCAATTATAACAATTTATTACAATTAACAACAATCAATTTGTGATGGCAGCTGTCCAACAAGTTATTTTTAAATAAAATAGAGTGAAACTAACCAAAGCAGTTTATTATCCACTGGTATCTCAAAACAATACTCACTCCAAACTATATTAGTGTGGTGTAATATTTTTATGAGATGACAAACACTTTTTCAAGAGCCGGGTTTTTACTACATTTAAAAAAAATGAAGTAAAGTTAACAACCCAAGTAACTATAGTTGTGCTATGACAATTTTCACATATTACGGGGCTAATACTGAAGCAAGTTCAGTTGCATATTTTCGCATATCTATTCCAATCACTCAGAACCTATAAAATCTGTGAAGTGCAATGATATGTGGCTAGACAGTTAAGAAAAACGCAGAGAAATCTGTCTGGCCAGGAATAGCCTAGATTCAAAGATAAAGAAGACAGATTTTGAAGTACTGAAACGAAAACATGATCCAATTCTTACTACTACGAAACAGAAGGCAAAGAAATCATGGCAATAGGCAATTCGAGGTTCACAAGCTGCAATAATGGGTTGCTAAATCTAAATCTGATCATTCTCAACAGCAGAGCCTTTTTTATCCATTTTTTTATATTTGAAGTTTAAACATTGATTAAAACTTTCTCTGGTTCTACTACGAGCAATGCTCGTAGTGGAGTTATCTGTCCAACTTTTTTTCTACGAGCAATGCTCGTAGCAAAAACCGTCACGTTTTCGGAAAGGATTGCAAACGTTTGTGTAGACTGACATTATTAATTTTTATACCATCGTGTAGAGCAGAGAATTGCCTATTTTCTGGTCTTTGTTTGAAGACTGTACGACCTTCTAAAAGGAAACAGTTCCAAATATCCTTGACCGATCATTTCCTGTTTTCAATTTCGGAATATTTTTGATAATTATGGACAATTTTTTTCCTGAAAGGAGCAAGCACATTGTTTTCTTCTTCTGATTTAGTTAGTTTATTAATATTTTAGCTCGTTTGAGCTCTCTGATAATGGAATTGAAGGTTAGTAAGCTAGTAATTAATTATTTAGATACGGCATTGATAATAAATAATTAATTTTAATTTTTTTTATTATTTTTGAAAAGTTGTTGATTGATGTTGTTCTTTACATCAAAAGTAGCTCTAAATGTTTCTAGTTCATTCGTGCACCAATGAGGGCTTTATTTTTGCCTGTAATGAAAATAATAATTGTTTTCAGAAAAAGAAATTTCGGAAATTTTCGGCCATTTGTGCAACAAGTGTCAGATTGTTGTTGCAGTGTTCCAACACTTCTCTTGCATATTTTTGCTTCAAATTTGGCTAGTCATATCAGAATTTTGTCCTCTTTTCAGCTGTGCTATCAGTTTCACATCTAGTGTGTTATTTTTCTTGTAACTGGTTGATCTGTTGAGATCATTACAAAAAAATGGTTTCCGAACTAAAAAAAATAATAAAAATAGTTTAGGCCAGTGGAATCAATATGTTATTAATTCTCCTAGCAGAAAAGAGAATGCTGATTCATTTGAGCATAAATATGTTACAATATCATGTATAGATGAATTTTAATAAAATTTTGAAAATTGAACTTTTTTTGCAAAAAGCGGATGAATGCTGAGGTAATTTATTGGTCGAAGCGGATGAAATTCAAAGAGTTTTAACTGAAACAAAGCTTTTTATGCTGCATGCTCAATGTAACCATATTCCTGAATATCAATTAGATATAATTGTTACAGCAAGCCCTGCATGGTTTCAGAGCAAATAAATCTTAAAAGGTCCCAAATATTGGGAGCTTTTAAGATTTATTCATGCTCAAACATACAAATTAAAAAATTGAGATGATAAACAAACTAAAATAGTTTCAAAACTCTTGATTTAGCCTCAGTAATATCTCATAGTTGGTATCTCCAAATATAATTGTGGCTGGCAAGTAGAGGCCAGTATGCAAACAATCATTAGTTAACATAGTATGACTGATTTGGATAAATGATGGTAACTTTCCATGCAAGCAGACATTCCAAAAAGCAACAAGATATGCATTTGCCTTAGTACTAAAATTTGTTTTCTAAATACTAAATGCCAACAATATAATAAACCACATAATTGATAACTGACAAACAGATGTACAGAATGGCGATGAGAGCAATTTTACTGATGATTTTTTCCACGAAATTATTGCTCAACAAACACATCGGGAGAATAAAGTTTTGGCTGCAGAGATGGTGAAGTACTTGATATGATAGGATAGCGGTGGAGTAGGTGGCTAGCTGAGGTAGGAGAAGAACTCGGGAGTATTTTTGAACAAGGGAAGCTGTTGGAGTACAAGGAGGAAGAAATAGTGCATATTTCATTGCTTTTTTAAAATTGTTACCATGATAATGGCATAATACCGATAAAGTCATATTAGACGGGATAACATCACAAACAAAAATGATTAAATGCTACTTTTTTATCATCAACAACTTTATTATTATAAATTTTATAATAATAATAATTATTATTAATTATATTATTGTGAGGGACGCCAGTACTTGGCAAACATTTATTATTACTACTTGTACTTGGCCTAAGCCTTTGACTCAATATTATCTCACCTTTGTTTCGATATTAACTCACTGTCTACGCATTGTCTCGATATTAACTCACTGTCTACACATTATCTCTATATGTACTCGCTTATGCTTTGTCTATGTTTTGTTCTAGTTCTATTGTTACCTGTGCGACGAGCGTCTATCTAGAACAGTTCTATGATGTGCCCAAATAATTATTATTATTATTATTATATTTTGTACTTTTTCCACGATTTTAATTATTCAATTGCATTTTGGTGCTGATGTAAGTACAAGGCGTGGCTTGTACCAATATTTTACCCAGGCGTGGCTTTATCAGATTGTACCCGCCTACTCTGTATAAATAGTCATGTTGATACAATAAAGTTCAGAGTTAGCCTGGCTCTCAGAAGATTCTTTCTCTCAAGAAGCAAGCACAGATAGAAGCAGCAAAACTACAAGCGCTGACCTGGTCGACTATTAGCAAGCACGAGGCTTGGCGGAAAGTGAGAACCGTTCGCCCTATCACTGCGTGTTCCCTCACCTGAGGTGAGAAATACGACGCAAACACCTGGTGCCCTAATAGTTCGGCTCACATTAAATTCGGACTCTGAGAGTTCGGGACAAGATAGCACACCAATAATTCCAGTGCAATTATTGTCGATCTCGACTGAGTCGAAGTAGACAAACAATAATTCCAGCACAATTATTGTCGGTGACAAAGTTCGCAACAAACTCTAAACTAAACAATAATTCCAACACAATTATTGTCGGTGGCAACAGTTCGCAACAAACTATAAACTAAACAATAATTACAGCGCAATTATTGTCGAACCTAGTCATGTTCGGATGCAGCCAATAATTATAAAATAATTATTGTAAACTGCCAGCAATCATTCCACACCAGATTCGGCCGCACCCATAACTGCACAAGCCAATGTACGCACTCTAACAATAATAGCACATTATTGAGCGCTGACTTAGGGTAGAGACAGAACGCGTCTGGAAGGTGTACAGGTGGCTACCACCCAGACACAAATTCCTGTACAATAATTAATTATTTAATAATAACCTTACGATCTTACAACAATCATCGTTTACATTATATCCAGGCCAAAATAAACCAAATATTGGAGCCGCTATATAGAGCAACTCAATTGGTTAAGCTGTGTTACGTGGCTATGAAAAAGCTGCGACTTGTCGCTCAAACCCAACACTGCTGGGTTGCTGCGTCTCCGACTCCGACAACCCTGCAACTCCACAGGAAGATGCGCCAGTCTGATGCGCCAAGTCGCAGGTGGCAAACTTCAAAGGAATCGGAGTCGGAGACGCATAGTGTAAACGCAGCTTTAGGGTGCTTTCGGATACCCTAGTGACCCTGTAGGGAGAGATACGCTAATGAGCCACGTGCAATCGGCTAGGGATCCAAACATTGAATTAACGCGATCACGCGTATATATGCTATCATTGCGGTTGAAGTACATGCTCCAACAAATCATTTTTTCATTTCTTACAACATTGTTAATCTTGAAAAAAAATTATGGGGAAATGAGAGGAAACCTTTTTATCTACCAGGAAAAGTAATAAAAACGTCACAAATCAACTTGGTTTAGGTATTTTTGATAACCTGATTAATTGATCGTAATATCTTTTGGCAGCGCAGCTTTATTGTTTATATGCAGAATATAGCTTTGTTTACGATAATAAATAAAACCGCGAAATCTAGTAGCAAATATTTGTTTATTGTTGTTATTCAATATTATTGTTATAATAAATAGATACTATACTAGAAAAATTGATATGCCTGGTAAATTTCAATTTTTTAAATAATAATAATTATACTATGGAATTAATTGTATTGTTTGTGCTGAATAATAATAACAAAAAACTGCAATTTAAGAAAAATGTAATTATTTATTATTAGATGAATAATGCAAGTAATATTAAAATTGTTTTAAAGTATAGGTCATATTACATCGTATGACATGTTATTATACAACATGGGATAATAATTATTATTATTGGTCACTCACCTTTACACATTTATTATTTTAGTTTTTAATTATAATCAACAACAACCATCATTTTATTAAGGAGCTTCAATTATTTTTTATTTATTACATTCCAGGTGTTTTATAAGCATTTCTGATCATAAAACTTTACAATGGAGGATAATCAGATTTATCGTAGCAGATTCTGACGAAAGTTACGGTAATAATAATGGTGTCAATCTGGATCCCTGGACTTTGACCCTTCATTAGTCCAAATTTAGAGCAACTTTGTCATACAAAAAAAATATCGCTGCTTGTAGCAGAATGTCTTCTTTATTTTCCCCAATGAATTATTGAGATATGATTCTGCAAAAAAAAGTTATGATTTATTTTCCAAACCGTAGTATTTTGGCGTAATGATATTTTATATAAGTTTTTGACCGGAAACAGTTTTGTTTGTAACCCAGCAGCCGTTGCACGTGCGTTTTATACTGCGCAATGATTGGCGTATCTCTCTCTACAGGGTCACTAGGATACCCTATGCATAGGGCAGTCGTTGAACACTCGTTGAGGGCTCAACGATGACTGTCGTTTAACGGAAGTTGTTTGAGCATAAACCATAGACACCTTTATTTTCATCAACGTCTATGAAAACTGTATAGCTGAAGCGAGCCTACTTTAGTTTCTTTACAAAAAAAATTTAATTACGATGATTTTATCGTCTGATGTATTTTCTATGTACATTATAATGCATTGTCACGACTTGAAACGGGGAGAAACAGTGATTAATAAAAGTTGACTCGTTAAAACTGCTGGTCAGGTGGAGTCAAGGTCAGTCAACGACGCAACCTACCTCGCTTGTCACCTCCATCGTTGAGCCCAAATTGCCCATTGCCGCCATGTTTTTTCTGCCCTCAACGACGGGGTTTCCGAATGGTCTTGTTTAATCCCATCGTTAAGCCCTACGCGTAGGGTATCCGAAAGCACCCTTAGTAATCAGGGTATAAACAGGAAACAACATGGCCGCCTGCACGAATACGTTTTCCTTGTGAAAGCATTGCCATTATTAGCATAAAATGATAATTTAGACTTGTACTTGATAAGTTGCTGTGAGTATTTCTGTCATTAAATTTTTTGTGTGTGCTTGCGGACATTTTGTTGGGGCGGATTGCATTTTCATAGGGCGTTTTTGTCCAAACGCCCCACTGGAGAGAGCCCTGCGAAATGAATGCCGATTATTATTCCGTGAAAAAAAATATTTTGATGTTTATTAGTAGTAATATATGAGCAGATCTCCCTACCAAGTGTTTTTTTGTGGGATGAATGCCCGGAGTGAATGCAATGGGTTACTGCGTTGACCAGAGTCGCCGAGTTGATTTTGTATGGCATTTAAGTTTTGATAATTTTTTTATGTAATTCGAACTCATATGGCATCTTAGAGAGAGAGAGAGAGAGAGAGGGAGAGGGAGAGGGAGAGGGAGAGGGAGAGGGAGAGGGGAGAGGGGAGAGGGGAGAGGGGAGAGAGGGGGGAGAGGGGGGAGAGGGGGGAGAGAGGAGATATATCTACATGGAATAAATACATTGATTAAAAATGAATCAATATATGATTATATACATTTATTACATAATAAGTAGGGAAAATCTCCCCATATAATATAGCTAGAGTCAGTAAATACTAAGTAGTACAAAGCACTACAACTTGTAATGACAATCAATGCATGGTCTTTTCCGTTACAACGACCTTTGATGTACTGATGTTATATCTTACATATTTATGACTATATTTATGTCTACATTGAATAAAAATGAATCAATATATGATTATATACATTTGGAACATAATAAGTATATTGAATGCTATAAAATATCTTGGAAAATCACCAAATTAGTCCTCTAGATGGTTAAAATTTACAGTATTTGGGATCCACTTGAGACTACATATCATCAAAAATCACCCTGTATTGATGATAGATCTCCAGGAGGAAGTCTTTTACTGCTTTTGATTTCATAATGAACTAAAATAAAGAGCTATGTATTAGTATAGGTTATTAAACAGTAATGTAAAATAATTATAAGTTTTTTTTTGTTTTTTTTCAAGTCCTACTAAATAGAATTTTTTATTAATTCTCACCTTTTCACCAATAAGGTCTATATTAAATAGGGGAAATCTCTCCATATGCACCCAGATTCAGCAAATGTTGTGTTATGAATAATATCATGGGTTGGAATGTGAGTCGGTACATTGCCTTCTCCTGGACAATAACATCTTCTCTGATGTATTGATGATCGATCTTCAGGAGGAAGTCTTTTACCCTTACTGCTTTTGATTCCATAGTGAACTAAAATAAAAAGCTATGGATTAGTATAGGATGATTAAACAATGAAAAAAAATGAATATCCCACACAATTTTGAATAAAATTATTCACCCAAAACATGAGCTGTTTTTGACTGTAAAAACTTATTTTTGTTCATGAGTTGATTATTCATGTACATGAAAAAAATTCAGCATTTTGTTGTAAAAAATACACTAATTACACCAAAAAAGTCCTTTTTTTACCTGGAAAATGTATATATTCGGCATTTTGTTGTAAAAAATACACTAATTACACCAAAAAAGTCCTTTTTTTACCTGGAAAATGTATATATTCGGCATTTTGTTGTAAAAAATACACTAATTACACCAAAAAAGTCCTTTTTTCACCTGGAAAATGTATATATTCAGCATTTTGTTGTAAAAAATACACTAATTACACCAAAAACGTCTTTTTTTTCACCTGGAAAATGTATATATTCAGCATTTTGTTGTAAAAAATACACTAATTACACCAAAAAAGTCCTTTTTTCACCTGGAAAATGTATATATTCAGCATTTTGTTGTAAAAAAAATACACTAATTACACCAAAAAAGTCCTTTTCTTACCTGGAAAATGTATATATTCAGCATTTTGTTGTAAAAAATACACCAATTACACCAAAAAAGTCCTTTTCTTACCTGGAAAATGTATATATTCAGCATTTTGTTGTAAAAAATACACTAGTTACACCAAAAAAATCCTTTTTTCACCTGGAAAATGTATATATTCAGCATTTTGTTGTAAAAAATACACTAACTACACCAAAAAAGTCCTTTTTTTTACCTGGAAAATGTATATATAATGAATATAAAGTATTTTACGGAAAAAAAATGAATGTCTCACATAATTTTGAATAAAATTATTCACCTAAAACATGAGCTGTTTTTGACTGTAAAAACTTATTTTTGTTCATGAGTTGATTATTCACGTGCATGAAAAAATTCAGCATTTTGTTGTAAAAAAGACACTAATTACACCAAAAAAGTCCTTTTTTACCTGGAAAATGTGTATATAATAAATATAAAGTATTTTACGAAAAAGAATGAATGTGTCGCACGCTTTTGAATAAAATTATTCACCTGAAACATGAACTGTTATTGAGTTGTAAAACATACGTTTTTTTGGATTAGAGGGTATCTATCGCTAAAACAAAAAATTACTTGGAGTATAAATAACTGCAACTGCATCTCAAGTGAGTTGAAGCATTATTTCTAATGGTTAGAATTTATTAAATAGAAAAGAAAAAACTCTCACCAAGTTCTATCTCGCAACTCATCCTCTACATGAGCAACGTTCACAAAGTTCATCGGTATCAGTGAACACCATCATAGCTGTTGGTAGATCTTGAAAGGGATTCTTGATGTGTCGGAGAAGTGTGCTGTCTTCAAAATCCATGTAGTTAGAGTCTTCATTGGTTTGGTATCATCTAAGCAGGAGAAAAAGTCATGTTGTGTAACATCTATCATTGGTGTTGGTAGATCTTGAATTGATGCTGGTTGCCTTTTTTTTAAAGGGGTTCTTGGTGTGTCGGAGAAGTGTGCTGTCTTCAAAATCCATGCAGTTTGAGTCTTTATTGGTTTGGTATCATCTAAGTAGGAGAGAACGTTATGTTGTGTAACATCTATCATATCAGAGCTGTGAATGAAAGTCAGAATAGGTGTGAGTGGAGCCTTTTGGAAGTTGGTAGGTTATGGTGTACATCGGATCACCACAAAATTCATTGGTGAACACCACTATAACTGTTGGTAGATCTTGAAAGGGATTCTTGGTGTGTCGGAGAACTGTGCTGTCTTCAAAATCGATGTAATTTGAGTCTTCATTGGGTTAGTATCAACTAAGTAGGAGAGAGCATCATGTTGTGTAACATCTATCGCATCAGAGGTTTGAATGAAAGTCAGATAATAAGAATAATAATAATAATCATCATCATCATTTGATTTTATTATTATCAGAACTTGTAAAAATTATTTTGCATATTAAATACAATGAATAATAACTGTTTTATGCTGATAATGAAGTAAAATAATACAATATTGAAAGTTGTAATCATTTTTTGTCTGTAAAGTTCAAAATCAACCTGTCGTTCAAGGCATCATTTAAGCATAACCTATTTTTTCTCTCGGACCTACGACAATTCTGTCAATCAATGCCAAAAGACTGCGATCTTGAGCGGAAAGAGGATAGGTTCTATGAGCATGAAATTATTTAGGAGAGATACTTCTATGGTCAGGAGAACGGCTCCATATCGTAATAGGAGGGTAACTCCATAGTGCAACTAGTTGAGTTTTTCAACTAAGGTTAAATAATTATTTATTATTTCTTACCTTAATACAGAAAATCTCCTAGTAGTTGTAGTAGATGTTGATCCCTCAGTCACTGTTGTTGAAGTGGATGCTTTATGTCTGAAACCCTTGCCTCTTAAATAGCTAAACTCGCACTGATTAACCTTATGAATACTGTGCAGGATTTTGTGGTGACGTGGCCAGTCACCTTGGTAGCACACCTGCACCCTCTAGGTAGCAGAGTTGTTTGTCTGTTCAGACAAGCTTGCTACCAGCTCGGCCTCCTCAGCGTCCGCTCTTCTGCATAGCTGCTAGAAGGTAGGCCGTGATAGGCAAGAGTCTGTCAGGCAAGTCTGCCTCGAGCCTACCACTCGTCGTACAACACTGGTGCTGCCAGACCTAGTAGGTCGTCAGAGCTGGTTGCCTTGTAGAGTAGTAAGGTATGAATTGCGCAGTAATCAAGTCTAAAGCTTGAGAGAGTGTTTAGCTATCTTTATTCATAAGAGAATTGTCTAGCTATGCCTCACGGTGAACACTGCTTGTTGTGAGGCATAGCAGCTCTATTTATATAAAGTGTTATGTAACATTTGGTACAGTCAAGGCATTACACAACAGTCGATGCCTTAATACAAAAGGTAGAAAGTAAATAATAAGTAATATATAAATGTGAGAGTTCGCACGATGTAACTTGACTCGCTATAATGTTTTTGTTTTCCAGGCGCCGTGCTATATATTTCCTGTACAATACCATCTCGTACCAGCCTTCTTTATAGTATATGTATGAATCAGCACTTTTTCACGGGAAGGAAAACCAATGCTTTCGCGGGAATAAAATAATTATTTTCACGCGAATAAAACATGAAAAACAAACCAATGTTTCCACGTGAAAATTAATTTTGTATTCCCGCAAAAAACATTGGTTTTTATTCGCGTGAAAATAATTTGTTTATTCCCGCGAAATCATTGTTTTTTATTCGCGTAAAAATAAATTCTTGATTCTCGCGAAAGCATTGGTTTTTATTCGCGTGAAAATAAATTTTTTATTCCCGCGAAAACAACGGTTTTTCACAAACAAACAAATAGCTGCATG
>CALYOO010000263.1:0-49821 GCA_945261195.1 Cryptosula pallasiana
TTCTTCTCCATCTTTAGACTGGCAACCTCCTTGCTCAATCCTTCTATGGTCTTGAGGAGCTGTGCCAAGGGGTCCTGCACCTCTCGGTGTCGAGCCGCCTCTCTCGGTGGAGTCATCTCCTCTTCCAGGGGGTCGGTTTCCACTGTCCTGATGTGAGGTCCTCCCAATGGTTGGTGAGGTACCTGCAGGAACTCGTTCCCCGCCAAGATTGCTTCCTCCAGGTTCTGAGGACGTACTGCCAACAAGTGGCGTTGCAGGTACGTGTGTCCTAGAGTGCTGTGGAATGTCTGCATTACCAGCTCATCCCTATTCTGTCGTGGCAGGGTGCTGTGGGCTGCCGTAACGAGGTGCTCGACCGTGAGTGCATGGTCTCTGAGACTTTCTCTGGGGTTTCGTCGGTAGCTTAGCAGTTTTGCTTGGGCTTCCGAACGAGTCATGCCAAAGGTTGCTCGTAGCGTTCGTTCCACCTCTTCTGTAGTCTCACCTCGACCGCACTGCTCGGCCTTGCCTGTTAAGGCTTGGCGTAGGTGGATGACTGCTTCCTCGGCCGGCCAATGGTTTGCTCTGGTCACCTCCTGGAACCGTTGTAGAAAGTAGTCCTTATCTCCTGTACCATCGTACTGTGGTACTCTAAACTTATCTCTGGCTGTGGCTACCGTCATACGGTCTAGGATGTCGGTGAGCGTCCCCATCATCTGCAGGCTGGAAGGATCCCTGTCAGTGCTTAGTGCTCGTCTCCTGGTTGCCATTCTTCCTCTGGGAGTTGCTTCTTGTGGGTGTCTGTCAATCCCACTGCTGCCACCAATGTGCAGGATTTCACTGTGGGGGTGTGAGTTGGTAGCTCGGCCTACCTGCACAACCTCCCGAACTGTAATGGCAACTGTTTCTAGTGTGCTAGCGATACAACCCTTCCACAGGTCGACTTAGTATACTGGAGAATGGTGGTCGACCATCTCAGTAACTAGTGAGCTGCCGGTTGCGTTAGCTGTTGTTTTGGGTGTGCAATGAGTTCGAACTTTGAAGGGCGAACTAGTTAGACTAGGTTCGGCCAGCAGAGGTTCGGCTGTCTTTTTGTAGTGCTGTGCAGAGGTCGAACATTGAAGGCGAAGTTAGTCAAAGCTAAGTTCGGCCAGCAGAGGTTCAGACTGATCTGCTTATATATTACTACTTGAGTAATGGTGCGCAGTGAAGTTATTTGTATGTACAAAGAAACTTCTGAGAGTGTGCAAGCTGACTCTGACTTTATTCACAATTACATCGGTATTTATGCATGCAGTTACATAACAGGTTGAACTGATAAGCGATAATACAAAAGGTAGCCACACCTAGCACAGCAATTGGCTAGAGTGTGCCAATAAGGAAAAAGGGGGCGGCTCTAGAGTACATGCATGGTTGAGTCCACATGGTATGCGTATAAGATTGTATGGTAAGGATAATAATGATAAAATGTGCATAGAGTTACTAGCTTTAAAGTGTACATAATAGAAATAAGCATGTAGGCAATAGTCACGATAGGCAAGTGTTTACATAGAACTGGACTCGGTAAGTGAGTGTCGCATAGAACGATCTGATGCATAGAACTAGTAATGTTAGTAAAGTGTTACCAGATGGCGCCTGTCCTTCACATATATATATATAAATAATAAAATGATAGTAATTATTATTATCTAGCCAGTGCAAATGGATCTTTCAATTTTTTTCAGATCAGCCTACAGACTTTAAAAATTATGTTATGGCGTAGAATCATATCTTGCCGTCACAATAGTGGTAAAATTTTTTGTCTCTCAATGATAGTTACTGAGAAAATGAGTTTTAAAAATGACTCTCTCTGCACCAAAATTACTTTGTTTCATGTATGTACAGAAGAAAGTTTTACGCCTCATTGTTGATACATTTGAGTGAAATCCCTGACGCGTGACCAGGCATCCGCTATTAATTAGCAGCTAGTTACTAATTACTTCATTGAAATATATAAAAAAAAAGTTACGTTTTTATTTGGCGAGGGAATTATTAAATGTATTTTCATACCTCCAGATGTAAATGATCTACAACAAGTAGCATATCAACAGGTCGATAATTTGATAGGCTAGTGATATAAAATTGACTAAAATCATGAGGGCCAACGGCGCAAGAGGAAATTTCCGGTTTACAATGTGATTTCCAAACAACTTTTCCCAAAGCTACAGAGATGTAAGAAGTACAGTGATTAGTTAATCTGGTCCGGACTAGTGTATCCTATTAAACCTTTTTAAAATTTTGTTTTTAGCAGCCTGTGGTCCCAAGTTATTAAAAATACAGTAATTCCCAAATATTTGAAAACTGAAAAAAACCGGGTCATACAACTATTTATATCAATGCTTTTGACGCATGACGTCATATTTCGTGATCAATTTGTGGACGCTATATTATCATCATCATCATTAATAAACTACAAAAATTAAAAAAAAGAATAATGCTTAGCCAATAAATAATAATATAGTATGACATTAACAAAACTCGACCCCCTAACATTCATGGTGAACCTCCTAACAGGTAACCCCCTAACAAAATCCTCCAACCCCCTAACAAAAGATTTTCCGCGCTTTGCACGGTTCTATTTTGTTAGCGGGTTGAATTTTGAACTCAAAACGCCCCTGGATTACATATATATATATATATATATATTTATTTATATTTATATATATATCTCTATATATATATATATATATATATATATATATATATATATATATATATATATATATATATATATATATATATATATAATCCATTCAAACATAATCCATAGAATTATAAACTAGTACTATTACCATTTCTTAACCGAATAAGCATACCAGGATAACCTACTGGATAACCTCCAGGGCCCTACACCATACAATGCATTATTCAACATTAAACACCATAGTAATAACACCCATTCAACAAACTGGTGCACACAAAAAGGTACCTCATCGGGTTCATTGGGAACAGGGCCATCATTTACATATAGACAACCAGGGTAACCTTATAATCCATACCAATTACACCCATGCTAACTGCTGATAACAAAAGACCACCGCAACACGAAAACATTATCACTAAAATCATACAATAAAGACTAATCTACTGTTAACATCTCGGGTCAAAACCACCATCAGAACACCTGGTAACTGGTGCTAACAAAAAGCACTTGGGGCCAGGAGAACCTTATCTCCAGGAGGGAGGTCTGCTCCTATATTACTACTGTTAGTTGACGTCACCGGAACAATTCCTAGTGGGAGATTCTGTAGGGTCATCTGGGTAGATCGTCTTCTACTATCGTAGGTACAGAGGTTGGCTCTCGTTGCTAGGCATCCAGCTAACGTCAGGTACAAGGTAAGATAACTTCTAGAACATCGAATCACTGCACTTGCTCGCTAAATTCTATTACAATATTATGTGTAATTATCTAATACAGTGAAGCGTGCCGGACACCATGTCTCGTCGTTTTTTTTATTATGTTTACATAATAAATGTTTGCTGCCAACCCTTTTCAATGTCACCACATGCTAAAAATACTATTGTTTTCATATTTTCTAATCATTTGTTCACTCATTCTTATGTACACATTACAAACATGGCCTACACATGCACGCTGATATAACAAACATGATGTATGTCACAGTTACTCTATATAAGTTACTACCTGTGTGGTAGACTTAATATAAATGTCATGGCATGAAATGAAAATTGTCATATAACAGTAAATTATGTAATCATATTGACACTCAGGTGTGTCAGAGTAACAAGCAACCATCCAAAGATCATGAGGCTAACAGAGTCATACCTCATGGACACTAGATAAACATTGAGATTGTACGAGGATTGTACATGCCTCACGACGTACATATTCATGAGCCTTTGCACAACAAAACCATAATAATATGTATTTTTTATGGATGTCATTGTTGACAATAATATTATAAATAGCACGTTTTTACATTGTAATTTTATTATGTTTTAATGGAATGCAAACATTTCATGTCGATAAATAAAAGCATTCAAAGCGGAGCTAGTTTTTCTTCGTAATGGTAGTAATCTTCTCTTTTATTTACTAGGGGAAGACAACTTCGTTTTTGACACGAGCTGCTCTTCAGCTCACATTATTTAGGAGTTGTAGTGCCTCGTCTAACGCAGTCACTGCAGGACTGCTGTTGCTGCGAGCCTGATACTCATTCTCCGCCGGCTTTGGTGCGAATCCCAGACTTTTCGGCCTTCGTTTTTTTCGGCCAGACGTTTCGTCTGAGTCGATTCGGACAGTTCGGGACTTTTCGGACTTGAATATGGCCGCTATGGACGTTCACTAGGATTATGCTCTACCAAATAGTAAATAAGTTGTGACTCTCAGTTTTTATCCCTTGTGTTTGCAATTCAAACTCCACCCTTTATCACCAGTTTGAATTTAGTGAAAGCAGATAGCTGTACGATGTTCTTATGACATGGTGGAAACCGGTTATATTTTAGATTATTTATTAATTAAAATAATTAATAATAATTTTTATTATTATTATAGTAGTAATGATGATAATAATGATTAGATTATTATGTATATATTTATTATTTACCGTATATATATAATATAGAGCTACTTCAATCAAGTTCAACAACTTGTTATCTATCTGTTCTGTAAGTCCCTGTTCTGTTGCTTGTACTGTTCTTGTTTAATTGTTTTATTACAACGTAAATAATAATACTACTTACTACTACTACTAATATATTTATTATAAACAGTAGCAACAGGTTTTGTGTCCCTAAAGTAAAGTCAC
Source organism: Cryptosula pallasiana (assembly GCA_945261195.1). Classification (NCBI taxonomy): domain Eukaryota; kingdom Metazoa; phylum Bryozoa; class Gymnolaemata; order Cheilostomatida; family Cryptosulidae; genus Cryptosula; species Cryptosula pallasiana. The sequence goes on from CALYOO010000263.1 coordinate 4,785, forward strand.
TTTACTTTAGGGACATATCTTAAGTGGCATATCTTCTGCGATCGATCTGCGATCAAGTTTGCCATCATCACTTGATGATGATTATTATAATATTATTATTATTAATTATTCATAATAATGATCTTATGATAAATTAATTTATTATGATTTATTATGGTTATTTATTTTTTATCGCTGTTAGTTATTTATAACTAATTATTATTATTATTATTCATGATTGTAAAGACAGATGAATGCTTTTTCCCAATTGTAGGACATCCACTATCTCTTGCTCTCCAACCACCAGGTCCTGCTCTTCAGCTACCATCTTTCACTCTTTATCTACCATCTCTTTCCCTCCGTTTACCATCTCCTCCCCTCCGTCTACCATCTCCTGCCGTTCGTCTGCCATCTCCTGCTCTCCATCCACCATCTCATGCTCTCCATCTACCATCTCCTGCTTCTATACACCACCTCTTGCTTTCCATCTACCTTTCCTGCCCTCCGTCTACCAGCTTATGCTCTCCATCTACTATTTTCTGCTACATCTACATCTCCTGCTTTCCATTCACTATCTCATACCCTCTATCCACCATCTCCTATTCCCCATCTACCTCTCCTACCCTCTGTCTACCATCTCCTGCCCTCTGTCTACCATCTCATGCCTTTCGTCTACCATCTCCTGCTCATCACCCGCCATCTCCTGCTTTCATCTCCTGCTTCTATGCACCATACTCCTGCTCTCCATTTACCTCTCCTCGCCTCCGTCTACCATCTCCTGCCCGCCGTCTACCATCCTCTGCTCTCTGTCTACCAACTCCAGCTCTCTACGCGCCATCTCCTGCTCTCCATCCACCATCCCCTATTCCCCCATCTACCTCTCTGCCCTCTGTCTACCATCTCTTGCCTTTTGTCTACCATCTCCTGCTCTCCATCTACATCTTCTTCCCTCCGCCTACCATCTTCTGCTCTCCACCCACCATATCCTTCTTCTATACACTATCTCCTGCTGTCCATCGACCATCTCATGCTTCTATCCGCCCTATCTTGCTCTCCATCTACTCTTCCTCCCCTCCGTCTACCATCTCTTGCACCCCCGTCTACCATCCTCTGCTCTCTATCTATCATCTCCTGCTCGCTATCCGCCATCTCCTGCTCTCCATCTACCATCCACATCTCCTGCTCGCTGTCCACCATCTCATACTCTCCATCCACCATCTGCTATTTTCCTTATACTTCTCCTGCCCTCTGGCTACTATCTTTTGCCTTTCGTCTACCATCTCCTGCCCTCCATCTACCATCTCCTGCCCTCCGTCTACCATCTCCTGCCCTCCATCTACCATCTCCTGCCCTTAGTCTACCATCTCCTGCTTTCCATCCACCATCTACCTCCCCTCCGTCTACCATGCCTTGCCTTTCGTTTATCATCCTCTGTTCTCAATATACCATCTCCTGCTTGCTATCCGCCATCTCCTGTTCTCCATCTACCTCCCCTCCCTTCCGTCTACCATCTCCTGCCATTTAACTACCAACACCTGCTTTTCATCTACCATCTCCTGTTCTCCATCTACCTCCCCTCCCTTCCGTCTACCATCTCCTGCCATTTAACTACCAACACCTGTTCTTCATCTACCATCTCCTGTTCTCCATCCACCATCCCCTACTCTTTGATTTGAAGGTTTGTATAGAGGAAGTATCAATACTTTGTGTTAAAATACGTTTATAAGCATTTACTCAATTCGGCTTGTGGAGTGTGTTAGAGGTTTTCGCATGTCATTTGTTTGTGTGAAGTTTATTTCTCTTATGTATCTCTCCAACAATGGTTTAAGTTGTTGAACCATTGTCATTAAAGTTACTTTTTAGTGAGATGCATCTCACAATGTTTTTATTTGCATGAAGCTTAGCACAATAATAATTGTAAACAAAGATTGAATTCAATTTTGTTTATTGCTACTCTCATTGCAAATTTTACAATGTTAATTGCAACACTGCAGTGAATAATGAAACCGAGTATACCTGTTTATTTATTGGATTATAATGAAACACGCCTGTTCATATCTGATAATTGCAAAAAGTCTTTCTTGTTTCTCCAAGGTCTTTATTGCAGTGCTGGAAATCAGCGCATCAGATTTTAACGCATCTTGAGGTCCTTAATAGTAGCTGGCTGGTTTTAGTTTCCTGGTTCTTGTAGTTTTCCCACAACTCCCAAGAGCTCTAGCAAATCTTCACCATTCCCTTTATGTTCAGTTGTTTCTAGGCTAGCCTGATTTAGCCTAAAATTAATTCAGTACAACTTTACATAACTTATTAACAATGTCTGTTTTTTTTTATTTTAAATCTTCTGCTTGTATGTATGGCAAAACAAAACTTTAACAGAAAATTTGGTGCAAAAATCTTTTGCTGAAAATGAACAGCAACATTTATGCAAAATCACATAAGTTTCACTTTTTTCTAATTTTATTTTCAATTATGTTAGTGATTGATTAAGTTTCCTAAGGATGAGTGGATTTTGCCGATGATAACATTGCTAAAAAAATATAACGTTAAAAATGAAACACTTGGACTGGTGCTGTTTGAAGGACTTCAGTCATTTATTTTGATTGTATTTATTCGATTGAAACATATTCAGAAGAAAAAAACTAAACACATTTACAGAGTTGCCACGATTTTTTTCTGGACAATGCCACAAGTTATATGAAGCTGCATACATTATTAAACAAATTTTCAAGGATTTTTTATTTCTTTACATGGAAAGAAGATGTTGGCATTGTGCTGAGACTTTTATGATTGCAAAAAAAAAGAATGATTTCTATAAATTTAAACTTTTTTGGAACATGTTCTCTTTAGTCAGCAATCTTTTCAACTTTGGTAAAGCTTTGGTTACGTACTTACGGGCCGTCATATGACAAAGTTTCATAACCAAAGTGTAAATAACTAATACATATTTTCATTTATAAAATAACTTTTAGGTTTAAAATTGGTTAAATGATAAAGTCGTAATGCTGTTGTAATGATTTGAGATACAAAAACTTTGTCAAAATTACATTCCCACATTATTTTTTTGCAACAACAATGATAATTAAATCTGAAATACTTCATGTTTTAACGAAACAAATATTAAAAAGCACTAAATGATAGTAATGAAGAACTAGAAACTAATTTGCAACTAGAACTTTATAAAAAAATGTTGCAAATTTATGTTTTAAATGCATTATATAATATTACGGTGGAGTTACCGCACACAGATTGCACTTCTACGGAGTGCCAGACATAAACCCTATTGCAGTTTTTTGCATTTTTGTTCTAAGTTTTCTCAAGTTTCACAATGCTTAATGAGAGAACAACTCTACACACGGCACATCTCGCCCAGTCTGCTTCAACACTTTATAAATAGACCTCAAGTCCCGCTCAATTAATTTTGTTAGGTTTCATTAAATCAAAATAGTTATGACAAGGCTGTATAAACCTCAAGTAAATGCAACTATGTGGTGACGAAATTGTGCTAAATGAAAAATCTTACTCGAAAGATTCCACTGGAGTTATCTCCTCGTGATTATCCATCTACCATCTCCATCTACCATCTTTTCTCCATCTACAATCTCTTCTCCATCTACCATCTCTTCTCCATCTACCATCTCATCTCCATCTACCATCTCTTCTCCATCTACCATCTCTTCTCCATCTACCATCTCCATCTACCCTCTCTTCTCCATCTACCATCTCTTCTCCATCTACCATCTCTTCTCCATCTACCATCTCTTCTCCATCTACCATCTCTTCTCCATCTACCATCTCTTCTCCATCTACCATCTCTTCTCCATCTACCACCTCATCTCCATCTACCATCTCCCGCTCCCTGTTAGAAGATTGCTGAGTTTTATGGAAATATAAATGAAGACACATGCTGCTCATGAAACCATGTAATTGTGAAGATTCTTGATATTTTGTGACGAAATGGGTTTATAAACATTCACTCAATTTGACTCATGGAGTGTGTACAAATTTAATCAACACAATATTTTGGTTTTCAAACAGATGATACAGAGCATAAAATATGAAATTTTCAGTAAGGTTCATTAAACAAGAAACATATCCTGATGAAGAAAAAATACAGTCACTGTATGTAAACATAGGTTACCGTTTTCTACACTGAATGCAGATGAAAGTGAATAAATGGCCACTTATCATCATTTCTCTGTATTCTGCTCTGCACACTTTGGTGCAAGTACGGTGAGTCCACAGCTCACAACTAGCTTCATCACATTGCAGTCCTTCTTGTCGTCTCCTCACTTTTCTTTGACATGTTGCGCATGGAAAATCTGCTTTCCTTCTTGGTCGCATGGTGACAACTGATTTTGGTTCGTTGCTCACTCGTATACATGCAAGCTGTTCAACCCATGACATTAGTTTAATCTCTTCAGTGTCTCCCAGACATACTCATCTCTTTTCTCACGTCTCCAGTTGCATTTCCTTGCTTTTATCCCAGGAGATGGTGTAAATCATTTGGGAATAGGTGCTCTGTCTCAACTCCTATGTCTAAACCATAACACCAAATATCGTGGACACCAATAGATTTTTGCCGGTGACTCTAGAACTATCTCTATTTTTTTGTGTGAGTGAAATTTGTCACGTAATTCACTTTAAAAAAAACTATGGGGCAGAGAATTTAATTGCACTTTTTGCTATGCTGTATTTGAACGTAAATGCAAAACAAAGCATTGTAATAAATAATATATATATATAGATATACATATTATAAGCAGCAGTTGACAGCTGTTGTCAAGAGTGCTCAATGGATGTACCAGAGCTATTGGTACACTGCGTTAAACTAATGGTAATAAAACGTTTTAACCATCTTTCTTTTAACCTATCCATTTTAAATATATGTACATGTTACATAAATTATGTTATTATATACTTATATATATCTATAAATTAGTATTATTATAATACCAAAGTTTTATACTTGTAGCTACTAGTCTAATCTGTATTGTGATTAATAAAAATGTGCACACACGCAAAATATATATATTTTTTTACATAGGTGTGTATATGTTATAGAAATATAAAAAATGAAATTATGGTTCAGGGACGTAAAACTGAAAAGAGTTGGAGTCGTCTTCTTTTTATCCAATTTATTTGTTTCAGCACAAAATAAGATCGAAGAAAAAATAGATAGAAAACGAGATGTTAGAGACCACAGCGCAATGGCACTGCAGCTAGTCGAGGCGCCGGCTCAGCCTGGTTCACAGATAATCCTACATCAGGACTAGCAGGTATGGCTGAGACCATCCACCATAACAGCGGGAATCAAACTCCACAACTTATTTCACAGGGGAGCACATCTGTTAGTAGTTTGTTGAGGTATATGTAATTTTTGTCGGGATAGGTGAGCCAATTAATTGAGATGCAATTGAGATTGTACAATTGTTGAGGTCTGATGACTGTTTAGCCTTAGTCACTATATTATTTGTTATAGAAAGAAAAAAGTTTTAAGTAATCATTGAGTATCAATAAAATGAGATTTTTGGTTTATTTTTGCTATAAAACCACATTATATGTAGATCATTCATATGTTTTTGTTTATTTGTAGATTCTTCAAAGAATATATATTCAGGGAATGTGTGGTGACTGAACTGCCAAGTATTATTAACATTGTCTGAGCAACTTGCGCCTGCTGAAAGGTACTATGGCAGAGCTTGTTATGATTTTGAATTGAAATGAATGTCTGTTTCTAATGCACCATTTCATTTCTTTTTTAAAAAATACTTTACTACACAAGCCTGTCTTCTGTTTCAAGTTTTCAAATGTTTTAATTTGAATTATGTTGTTTTATGCTATCATTGTTTGTAGTTTTATTTAATGGTCAGACTGCTTTAGTCGAAAAAATTGTTATTTGAAACATTGAAATGAAAAGCATGCACATTGCACATGCTCACAAGTATTGCTATCACTGGTGCAAAATCGAATAAAACGTTTGAATAGCTGCCAAAAAATTGTTTTGTCTCTTCCTTAATGATTTGTGTGTTGTAATGTACATCTGGAGCTCCTAACATATTACTTATAAAGAATAGACAGTTAAATTTGCTTTGGTAATTTTTGGGGAGACAACTCCCAATTAAGAAACTGCGTCTCGCAGAAAGTCCTATGAAGTCTATTGAGCCGATGTGATAATTATCTCATAAATGTATGTTAGTTTCATCAGTAGGGGCCAAAACGACTGGTGTCGGACGAAAGGGAGAGCCGAACTGGATTTTGGCCGAAACGACTGTGTACCCTTTGGTGCAGCGTACTACTTGTCCATCTATCTTCTTGTGGAAGAATTGCTGTTGAAACTCCATATCCAGTGCTACTTTGATTATTTATTTGACAATGACATAGTGAATAATGTTAGTTCAATGTAATGCATCTTTCTCTTCCAGTAAGACCAGTGTGAACAGGCTAATCATTTTTGGTTACTTAACTACTATAATAATGTTAGGGACGCCAGTACTAACAATTGTGACTATGTAACACTACCAACACTTACCTAGTTCTATGCCTGCACTCTAGCGCAGCTTCGTTCTATGCATTTATTATTATTTTACTGTAGCATGCAATCATATATATTGGCCATGTGCAATTATTCATGCGATCACTTTAACACCACCTACTACGTTTTATTGGCACACTCTAGCCAATTGTTTATGCGAGGTGTGGCCTCCTTTGTGTATCACTTTTATGTTAGATAATCATGTGTATAAATATGGATGTTTGAATTAATAAAATCAGCCTGACTCTCAGATGATTCTCTCTCTCAGAAGCAAGCACAGCTAGGAGCACCAAAAACTACAAGCGCTGACCTGGTCGACTGTTAGCAAGCACGAAGCTAAGGTGGAAAGTGAGAACGGTTCGCCCTATCACTGTGTATACCCTCACCTGAGGTGAGGATTACAACACAACGCCTAGTGCCCTAATAGTTCGGCTCTTATCAAATTCGGATTCGGGGAATCCAACAAGTTAGACAGTAATAATTACAGTGAGGTTATTGTCGATCTCGACTGGGTCCAGATTCGACTGCAAATAATTCCTGCCTAATTATTGCCTGCAGCCACAGTTCGAAACAAACTATAAACTAGACAATAACTCGGCACGAGTATTGTCGCGAGTCACAGTTCGCAACAAACTATAAACTAAACGATAATTGCAGCACAATTATTGTCGGACATGACCATGTTCGGACGCAGCCAATAATTATCCAATAATTATTGTCCACTGCCAGCAAACATACACGCCTGATTCGGCCGCACCCATAATTGCACAAAACAGTAGATGCTCTCCAGACAATAATAGCAGATTATTGTGAGTAGTCTTGGGCAACAGTAGAGCACGTCGGGAGTGTGTACAGGTGGCTACCACCCAGACACAAATTCCTGTACAATAATATAATTATTATTATGAATCATCATCATAGTAAATAAATGTTATTATTTATCATTCTTCTTATTAATTAGTTATTATCAAAACTAAAAATATTGTAGCCAATACAAATGGATTTTTCAAATCAGCCTTGGGACGTTAAAAAACTTAATATGGCGTAGAATCATATCTTGCAGTCATAATAGTTCTGATAAACTTTTTTGTCTCTCATTGTTGTTGATAGGTACTGAGAGAATGAGTTTTAAAAATGATTCTCTCAGCACTAAACTTTAGATAGTACAGGAATTTCCGCCAGGGAAGCGAAATCGGTAAAAATCTCTCCGATCGTCATTTGGAAATATTTTTCTGGCATTTTTTTCCCGGACTTGCAGTCAGCATATTTCAAATAGCTTGGGATTCAAGGCAGCTAGACCAAAAAAACGAAACTACATAGAATAGGTAATACTAGTCCGCGAAAGTTTTAAATTCATTTGACTCTAAGGCTAGGCTCTGGAGCTGGCAAATAAAATTTGAAATCCTTCATGAAAACAATTATTTTCCGAGCACCATGATCAATTTCCGAGCATATCATTAGTTTATTATTTTCCGAAAAATTCTAATCGTGTCATTGCTGCATGTTATAATTAATTTGGTGTAACATTTATGGTTGAAAATTGGTGTTTCTAAAACGTACTGGTAATTATTTTTTTAAACTTTTTTCCGCGATTTGGAAGGAAACGCTAGGCAGAGGCGTATTGAGTACCCCCGACCCCCCTTAGAGTCGGGGTACAACTCCCAACCCCCTAACGTTAGGGGTCAAATTTGTCGGGTATTGTTTTGGTTTGCGGGGATTGATTGTTTGGAGTTATCTTAGCATTACAACATGAAACATAGTTCTAGCCCAACTACATGCTTTCACTTTTTTGTGGATTGACAATGACCCACCCTTGTGATAAAACAATAAAGTTATCCAAAAAGCTAACAAGGCACATCATTGGCTCATGAACATATGGTTGACCAATCAAATAAATGAATCTTCGTCCTTTTAGATAAAAGCTCTACCATAAAGAAATATTTCTTTACATTATTAAACAATACGCAAATGAAGCTGCTATGCAACAACTAACAACTGTCTCTATGTGGCTTGGTGGTCAAAATTATTACAACTACTACTGTAACTATTATTATAATTAATAATGATTGGATTTTCCTTCACTACTTTTATTATTTATAATCATTAGATTGTTATCAATTATTATTACTATTATTATAGTTATTATTATGATGATTATTACTATTTATAATAATTGTTATAAATAACAGTTAATAATAATTTGAAGCAGTCAATTTATATTATTATTTATTATTATTATAGTATTAAACAAATGATTGAAACAGCCGTGGGTGCTTTCTTTTTAAATGATTTAGAAGATTTGTAGTGTTAAAGTTTTTCTTATCAGTTCCTCCTCTACTAATTTCAGCAGCACATTCCATACATTTTGCCATTGACGCATTGTCTGACAGCTGGAAGTAATTCCAAACTTTAGTTCTTTTGGTTCCACTATCACTTGTACCAGCCATGCTTGAAAAAATAAAAATTTATTCATAATTTTCAAGAGTCTAGATTCCTAAAATTAAACAACAAACACACCCATGCTTGCCTATGTCTGTGTTAGGGTTGCCAGACATCCCGGTTTGTCCGGATTTTTCCCGGTTTTAAAGCCCAAAATACTGGCTGTTAACGATTGTTCCGGATTCTGCAAGTTGACTAAAATGACTTTTTTATTAAGGGTGCTTTCGTATACCCTACGCGTAGGGCTTAACGATGGGATTAAACGAGACCATTCGGAAACCCCGTCGTTGAGGGCAGAAAAAACATGGCGGCAATGGGCAATTTTAGGCTCAACGATGGAAGTGACAAGCGAGGTAGGTTGCGTCGTTGACTGACCTTGACTCCACCTAACCAACAGTTTTAACGAGTCAACTTTTATCAATCACTATTCATCCCCGTTTCAAGTCGTGACAATGCATTATAATGTATATAGAAAATACATCAGACGATAAAATCATCGTAATTCATTTTTGTTTGTAAAGAAACTAAAGTGGGCTCGCTCCAGCTATACAGTTTTCATAGACGTTGATAAAAAAACATGTCTATGGTTTATGCTCAAACAACTTCCGTTAAACGACAGTCATCGTTGAGCCCTCAACGAGTGTTCAACGACTGCCCTATGCATAGGGTATCCGAAAGCACCCTAATAATAATTCACACTTGAGCTTTGCATAGCAGTTGTAATATTTTTGTTTTTGCCCAAAACAACATGACTAAGCAGGATAAATGTTAATATTGATACGAATTACTAACAATTTTTTGAGACTAATACAAAAGTAAGTGAATGTAAATTATTTGTGTGCAGCATTCTGCTTTCAGACTAGAAAAACGACATACTTACAATAGCTGTTAATCGACTACTTTCATACTTGTGTTGTGAGGGGGAAGTTTATAACCACACAATAATAAAATACAAAGATTCATTAGCTAAAAAACAACGATCAACCTAGCAAGAACAGCAGAAGCAAACACTGATCTGTAATAATAAATTGATGACAAATACATTTTTTCAATACTTCCTTCTGTTACATTTTAAGAGAGGGTCAGTCAAAACTGAGTTGTAAAATTCCATTGCTGTGCTATTGTTATTTTGAATTGATTCTATTATTTATCAAGTTATCACATCCATTCATCATCTGTCGGTTACAATAATAATAATCATTATTATGTAATCCAAATGAGTGTGCCAGTGTTGTATTCGCCTACTTTCTAATTATTATTATAAATATTATATTACAATTATTAATAATTATTACTTATGATCTATCCTCATTTATGATGATATTTATTATTATTTTCATTTATTTACATTCATAAGTTTAGCTGCTACTATTGTTGTTGCTGCTGTGATGCTATTAGTTATTAATAATATTATTATTATTTATTGTTGTTTTATTATCATTGGTATTATTATATTAGTTAATGATAATAATAAATCAGTTTTTTTCTGCTATTTAATAATTTTATTATCAGTTATCTTTAAATCATTTGTAGTTACTAAAAATAATAATAGTCATTATTATATTACTACCAGACTAAGACTTGGTTACATTGTTGTGTGTAAGTGCTACACCTGAGTAAAAACGAACGAAATGTGAAAGTAAGCAGTTATCAATATCTATGATATCCCAGGACCATTCCCCACCCCGCGAGTAAAAGTGTTCCTCTTTGAGACAATTCACATCTGGCAACCCTAGCCTGTGTAAGAGTAAGACTAGACCTAATAAATGAATATAAATGAATAAAATATCTAAAGTAGTAGCCATAGCCAGTAGACTGCACATTTTGTTTTTAGAAACAGAATAGATAGGTCTCCTATCTTCATTCATTTCATACATACTTTCAATCCTGCATTGATATTTGTCATTTATTATTTCCTCAAATTCGTGATTAAATTTGTAGCCTACTGCTAAATGCTGAATAAGTCGCAGCTTGTTATTGGCTGAGAAATTTGTATAATAACAATTGGGAACTATTATACTGTGAGTTGAAAAAATTCGGACTCGTTATTGAAATAGATGTATTACCTTTATGGTTCTTCGTTATGACAGCCTCGTAATTATTTAAGAGTGGAAATATTACACTAAATCCATACTTCCTAGTTCTGAGAACAGAAAAATGAAATAAAACAGCAGTTTGCTGTCGTGATTGCCACTTATTATTGACTTTGCTTTATTGAATATGAAAAGTTTTAGGCTAAATGTGCTCAGCAACAATTAGGAAAAGATATGCAGTAATTTTAGAGGTGAGTAACAGCAATAGAAAAAGTATATGAAGTTACAGTGTTAAAAGTAAAAAGAATCGGCCGATTCAGATTCATTAACATCATATCGGCACCGATTCAGATGCTTGAATCGGTATCGGGGCATCTCTGCTAAAAATTGTCTTCCCCGTGGTTTTCTTCTTGTTGATATTTCCATTATAGTATCTGATGGATACAAATTAGTACCTGCTTGTAACTGTATACACAACAACCAAACACAAACTTACAAATCCTCCTTGTTGAAAATACCAACACAGAAAATTTGTTCCTTTACATGTAAACCAGCACTCTTGCAAACCAGTGGTTTGAGCCAACATTATACTTCTAATTATCTCAATTCTTCCAGTTCACTCAGTACACCTCTAGAGGAAACCAAAAAACCTTTCTCCCATCTTCTTCAAGTAATGGAGTAAATCTTGATGCAAGAAGTTTGATAAAAAATATTTAATATGGTATATCAGCAGACTCGCGCTTTTTGAGACTGATTACCTCTGTAGTGTAGAACGATTCAAGTTAAACTCCTTGGCTGCTGCTCTGCAAAACTTTACATTATTCATGGCCTCCAAAGTATTCTGTACCTGTTGCCCAGAGAACTGGCCATTTATTCCTTTGCTCGGCCGTGATTGAGGCATACTAGAACAGCCAACATATTCATTTTAGTCATCAAACATTTTAGCAAGAGATGTCTATTACAGTGCAAAATAGCAATTCTTTCCAGGAAAAACAGCTGGCTCTGAAGTGAAATGAAGTCTCTTATCATGAATAGATTGATTGGCATTGGTTGTCTTATGCATCTAAGGAAACATGCAATCTATGCTAAGATAATCCTATTGAAAGAAACTAATGGGGTATTTTGAACTTCCCGGCTCAAAATACCCCAGTATGCCGTTTTTTTTTATTTAAACAAAAGTATCAGGTCCATTTTAATTTAAAATTTGATGTAATTTTTAAGGTAGTTAGCTATCATGTGGGAGATGAATTATGGTCTAGAGATATCAGGCTAGGGTGCATAGCTTTACAGCCACTGTCACTTACCTTTAGTTGAAGTATTTATGAAAAATTCCAGAAATCAGTTTTATTGCTCTGGTTCCACCATGCTTGTTGTCTGCTCTGTAAATGATGCAATATCCTGCAGATCTGCACTGAAGGCATCAAATGAATCTGATTTGATTGATTGATATGGTTGAAAATACCCCATATGTTAAAACTACCCCGGTTTCCCTACACGTTGATTGTTGTTGGTTGATCAGTTACTGCCTTGTTATTATTAACGAAACATTAATTTATACTGCTGCATTATTATTGATCTTATTACTGCAATAATGAAGTAGAAAATCCTCCAGTTTATAATTATCAATGCTTGTATATGCTCAGACAGAATATTTGGCTTTCCAACACATGTTCACAATGTGTATGTTACAAGGTATAACTTTTCAAATTTTATTAAAATTTATAGTAAAGGCAATCCCTGTCTATGTGGCGATGTGGTCAAGTCATTGATATATAGATAGTTGTACTACAGTTGATGAGATTGTGAAGAAGTATAGGTTGTACTACAGTTGATGAGATTGTTAAGAAATGTTGAAGTTGAATAGGGTGGTAGGAACAATGTTTTCCAAGTCGTTGACTGCCTAGCCTTGACAAGTCAGCACCTAAAGAAATTATCAAACTCCTGAAATTTTCAGGGCCAGCCGCTGGTTCTTATTTTTTTGCCATGGTTGCTGCTTTGGCGTCACTGGCAGCCTGAGTGCTTTTGATAACCTCCTTCTGAGATGTTGGAGTTGCCAATGACACTAGGATTGTTGGTTAGTGTTTTCGCTTGATAAAGCTATCGTTTCCACTCGCTGCACACATTAGTAATTGTATCATGAGTAATGTGAATACTGTCTACATGTACAGTCAAGTTTACACAATTAGAAAAAATGTGTTCATAAGAATATTGACTTCGTCAAAGTCATTGACTAAATCAGTCTCTTTCGGAATAACCACAATTAAGACAATGTTGGTGCATGTTTCATCTGCGGTTGTTTCCAATATCTTACTCATTTCTACAGCTTTCCATTCCTGCACAAAAATTATAAAATATCAACTTGCGCAACAATTATTCCTTTTAAACTGTGTCCTCGAAAACAATCGTTTTGGTTTTCACTATCCTCTGCAAGCATCGCACACACTCAGTCGTAAGCTGTTGAAGTTGTTGCTCTTTATTGTCTGTTTTTTAATAACTTTCATCAACTGTGTCCTGTGTTCTTGAGAATATTCCAAACAATTTGTATAATATTGTTCCTTACTGTTTATTCCCACCACTAAAATTTTGTTTACACCATGCTATGGGCTGTACTGTATCTCAGCGTTCACTATATTTTGATTGGTTCTAGAACTTTGCCAATTTCGCCCTTCCAATCTTTTCAGTATGTAGGGGAGAGTGGGGCTAGTTGAAACGAAAAACGCGTTTTTGATCCTTGGCGCAACCCAGTTCGCGCTATCAGGCTAGAATTTCATTTGTATATAGTAAAATATGTTTCCAACGACATGGAGAAGTATCAAAAGCGTAATATGTGATTACTTGATGTGCCAGCTAAATTGATGGAGCCCTGAGAAGTGTTTTAACTTGTTCCACGGGTGTCCAAGTTGAAACAGTCTGCGGGGCAAATTGAAACGGTGCCAAAATTTATGCAGCAAGTGATCATCTTTCATAAATGTTACTCAGACAGTAGGTTCAATGATTATTGCGACAACTGGGCTTTATTTAGAGACAAACAAAATAAAAAAGCAACTGACTGGGTGCTAGTAGGCCCTATACAGTGTTCATGTTGAAAAATAATGATTCTTCGGGAAAGTAACGAATAGTTTTAGGTAGACCACTCAAAGGAAGCATGTAACTATAATAATAATAATAAATGTATGCAATTGAGTTCTTGCTGATATCCAGTACCACCGGTACCATGGCTAGAGCACTTGTGCTTAAACGCTTATGTAAGCAAGGTCAACGTCAAACCGTCTTTTGGCGCTGCATCGTGCTGATCCACTAATAAGGTTGGGCTGTGGGAGTACTCTTGTTATATCAGCGAGCGCCACTGTGTCTCGCTCTGCTGACTCTGGGAAGATATAGCCACCACCATGCATTTTCTTCAGAAATAGTAAGTCTACACAGTCATTCTCGCTATCCATCTTTTCCACAACTGCTACGTAAAAAAACTTGCTTCTCTTCGAAGTATATCTGACCACCACATATGCTCCTTCTTCCACACTACAAGAATATCATTAAAAGAAGTTTTGATTCATCATGGTTTAATAATGGCTATTGAGACACAGTGGCTCTTTGCTTTAGTGCAAGCCCTAAATACGTTGTCAAACATTTCCCTCACCTTAGGGAGTCTATATCAGCTTCTGGTTCCTCTTCACTATACGCATAATCTGTGTCAGACTCTATCGGCGCCACACCATCATCTTCACTGTCACTATCCTCAAGAGCTGGTCGAGGTCTCTTTCTGACATTTGGTTTCTTTTTGCATCCAGCTTGTTTCTTTGTAGATGCGGCTCGTTTTGCAGCGGAATTCTCTATCTGACTTTTAACCGGGGTATCTGTGAGAACTAGGGCTGGGCGGTATTGGGAGTTATCTCCTCATTCGACACTGACCTTGCAATTACCGACTTCGTTGACAATACCGTGGTGAATTTTGTCAGTTTTAGGAGTTGCCTCCACAACTAAGTTATCACAAATTCAGTACACAACTCCATTTTTTTTAAGATTCCAGTCCAGGGTTACTTACTTCTGTTACTGTCTGTCTCCTCCATTCTCAAGGACAGATCTGGCTAAATTCAGTTAGCCACCAAATTGTATACAAACATGCAATGCATGAGTTTCCATGTGTATGTATCAGATTGAATAAAACATTTACAATACAACATTCCTTGTATTGATTGAACGATGAATAGAAAGAAAGAACAGGGGCTTACTTACACACACAGCCTTACATTTTACAAACTTACAATACAAAGGGTTAACAGAACTTGACAACACAACTAGATTTGTTGCCGTCATATTATATTACTCAGAAGAATTTGTTGCCAAAAATGTGAGCATGGCTACATTATCAGAAGAAAGCTTTGATCTATATTTGTTGACAATGTACCCAGCCTTGCTGAACAACCTCTCTGAGGAGCAGCTGGTGGCTTGCACAGCTAAATAGCCACGCGCAATACAAGAAAGCTCAGGCAGCAAGCCTTTGTACTTCTCCCACCACTGCAGGGGGGAGTCGTCATACTGCAGGGGCTGTTGTTGTTCAATTAGAGTGCTGTATGATGCCATCTTTTTAACAGCAAGATCATGACTGCTTGCAGTGGTAGAAGCAACTGGCTCTGGCTGGTGACTAAATGAGAGAAGTTTTGCCAATCTCGACGTCTCCTTACTTGGCACAGTCGGATCACGACTGCAGCTGGCCATCTCCTCATCAGTATCTACATACATAGAGAGGGATGGAGTAGAGTTCGGAAATTTGATTTGGTAAAATAAAATGAAACTGGAATGTGTACATGTCTTATATAGCCAAATACACACACACACAGACACACACTCTTTCTACCTTTTCGACTACTTGCAATGAGTTTAGAAAGCTCTTCTGTCAGTTCCATCCTGGCTGTTCGCATATGCTGCTCAACTCCAAATGCAATTTCTGCACTACCTGAAGCTTTGCTGTAGAATCTTGGATCCATTAGAGAGCATTTACACAGTGTTACTACTGCCGTCAGATTCGTCATCAGTCTATAAAAGCAAGTGAAACATACATTACAACATAACACGGCATAAACTAGCAACAAATGCTGTTTTCCTAGAAATAGACTAACAATAGAAACAAACATCTTAATTTTGATAGATCACCATATATTCCACTGAATGTACATACAGACAGCAAAGTTAACTGACCATGTACACGTCTGCCAATATCTATGTAGATGTACGTGACATAGTTGAGTATCAATCTTGAAAGACCAACTAGAGATATATACGAATGGACAGTGAAATGCGTGCAACCATGCAAATCTAGTTGAACATGCAAAATGTAAGCAAGCGATTCAACAAAAGCGAAGTGACTACAGCAGCAGAGCAATTCATACTTGCTGTCGATGTAATCGTAAACACCAGATTGTATCTCTCTGCTCATGTCATGCTGAAGGTCCCTGCTGTCTTGTAGAGTTTTGATTGTGTGCACTAACGGTAAAACCGCGCTAGCTGTCACACTCTTGTCACCGCTTAGTCCATCTGTCATGTCACTGTAAACTTCCAAGGCCTCACAAATGCTATCAATGACCATGCTGTCATCACCATTTGGCACCAAGTGGCTGGCATCATCTACTAGCACCCGCTTCACTTCAGTCAATTGCACCTTGAGCCGTCTGTACATGTCATATGTACTACCCCATCGAGTCGTGCACTCTGCGATAAGTTGAAGGGACTTTTTGTTGTTCTTGGATAGCTCTTCATCAAGCAATTGCTGTCTCTTGTGGCTCTGGTGAAAGTAAGCAACAATCCTTTTAACTTTCCCAGTGACACGCTTTACCCTGTCATCTGCTATGGATTTTCCGATCGCATTGTGGAGTAAATGTCCAAAACACGGAAGACGTAACACTTGCGCCTCAGTGCCCATCTTTATCATGTTAGCTGCTGAGTCAGTGGTGATTGACAATAAATCTTGTTTATCCAAAGTCCATAACTCCAACAACTCAACCAGAGCACGAGAAAGATTTACCCCTGTATGACTGTCGGCAATGTACTTCGTCTCCAGTGTAAAACTCTCCAAACTAAATGACTGACTTATAAAATGTATTGTTAGTGACATGTACGTTTCCATGGTAACCGATGACCAAAGGTCAGTGGTGAAGTTGAACATTGAAAAATTGCATCCCGACTGCTTAACACTTTCAATCATAAATTGAATTTCCTGTCTCTTCTTACTGTACATGACTGGCAGTATGTTTTCGGTTGCTTCTCGGCGATTGGGAACTTTGTATCTAGGGTCAAACAACTTGAGCATGGCAGCGAAAGCGGAGCTTTCTAAAGTCGCCAACGGTTTCCCATCTGAAACAATGTAGTTCATAACTGCATCTGTTCGAAGTTTGTATTCAGTGCTTTGCTTCCCGTAAGGCTGAGATCTCAAGAATGCATTTCTGATGTCATTGCTGCCAATGCTTGAAGCTGAAGTTGGTTGTGTTTGTTGTTTTGGTTTTTGCCGGTTGCTTTTTAACTTTTCAGAGGCATGCTTCAGATAATCAGCAAAATGATTGGCTTGGAGATGTGTCCACAGGTTGCTAGTATTGCTTCGCTTTAAAGGGAACTTTTTTTCACAACGTAGACATATCGCAATCTTTGTTTTAGAAGATATGCCAGGAGCCTTACCATTTTTGTCAATCACAGTCTCAGAGCTGAAACACTTCCATATCGCTGAAGCCTGTCCCGCACTGGTGTTGGCTGGACTGGTATTGGTCACCTCTGAATCTGACCCATTCTCATCAAACACTAAATTTAAATAAAAAAAAAACATTTTCATCCAAACCAATTTGATAGCAGGAATTTGGTTAACACCCATTGCATAATCTCAACATTGTAGTAAATAAAAGCAATTTACCATCCAAAGCAGAGTGTCCATCGTCACCATCAGCATTGTCAGCCATTTGTGGAGGTCAATACTCATTTAACCCTGTCCAATAGAACAAAGAAATAGAACAAAGAAATTTATCATCACTAGCATGGGACTGCTTCGTTCAAATTATTATGGTTAATCAACTGAAAATGGCTATGTAATTAATATTTGTTTCATTACTTAGGCCACACTAAATTAATCTTTAGTTCTACCTATGAAATTATCTGGTGATAGATCATAGTAGGCGAGGGAGGGTCCTGTTTAAATGAATTAACAATATTTTTCAGCCAAAATTTGTGCACAAGTTGATATAAAATGAAAATTACTACATTAATATTATTAATTAATGAATGACAACACAATAATAATTATCATATCAACAATATATTATTGAACCAATTGCCAGCAGTGATGTGATGGGGTTGTTACATTTATTATATATTATTATAACAACAATAGTAATAAATATCAATCAGGGTTATTAATTAATTAAATAATAATAATTATTTTTTGTATTTATTTTTAATAATATAATTATTATTATAAATAATATCCTCTCACTGAATGCAAATATATATATTTATAGTACTAGCTTATTTCACCAGATAGATAGATCGACCATTCAATTCAGTGAGTGAGTAGTAGTTAGTAGTAGTAAGTAGTAATGGTGAGTGAGTAATAATAATAACAAAACAACAACAACTACCAACTTATAATAATAAATAATAAGAAAGAAGTTAAACTACTACCGAGTGTTGTTGCTGCTATTATTTATAATAATTG
Source organism: Cryptosula pallasiana (assembly GCA_945261195.1). Classification (NCBI taxonomy): domain Eukaryota; kingdom Metazoa; phylum Bryozoa; class Gymnolaemata; order Cheilostomatida; family Cryptosulidae; genus Cryptosula; species Cryptosula pallasiana. The sequence goes on from CALYOO010000263.1 coordinate 23,461, forward strand.
ATAAAAAAAAGAATAATAATAATATAAATAATTATTAATTTTTTTTTATTATAAATAATATTATTAATTATTATTTATTATATAGTTATAATTATTAGCAGCAGATGTAAGGATATACAATTAAAATGGCTTGCAATTGGGTATAGTACACATACACCGGCATCAGTAATATAAATAAATTAATACCAAAGAAATTATAAACAAAACAACAATGGATAGATAGATAAATATTTCACAATTATTATGTTCAGAAGAAAATTAACAAAAAACAACACAATGTTCGAAATGATAGTTCTTGCGCGTTTGAAAAGAAACCGAAGCCAGTGTTTCTATAGGTGTTTGTGATGGGGAAGCGCGTACGCCCACAACAAGTACATCAACCAATAACATATGCTATTGATACGCGCATTGATATGGGGAATATTGCCATAACAAACCCATGCGGTATTTGCGCAGAAGGTCGGTTTTATTTGCATATGCAATACAATTTGACTGCCGGTTATGTAGCTATTGCTCATGCGGTGTTTGTCACAACCGACCGACTACCGCAATCACCGGCTATACCGCCCAGCCCTAGTGAGAACCATAGATGAGATCTTACGTCTTTGAGTATTGTTCTTCCTGGGAGGTGCTTTCGGTAATGGTCTGATATCGGCAGGTTTGATAGTCTTCTCAGTTCGGATAACACAGCTTGTTGAAGGTTGAGGATCTTCATTACAAGTTGTAGACTGATTAGTCTGAGGTTTCGATAGATTGACGCTTTCATCGACATTCTGCGAAGGACAATTTATCGTGTTGTCCACCTGTCGATCAGTAACAGAGCTTGGAAGAAAATCAGCGTCTGTGAACACATTCTCATCGGTGGGGAAGATGCCTGTCTTTCTGAAACCATTGGTAATAATCTCTGGAGTGAGGCACCTAATGAACGCCTTCGCAGACAATTCCCCGATGTCATAAAGATTGATAGTCTGTCCCGGGTGAGAAAGCTGCCACTCATTCCCTGCAACGTTGTAGTAGCGCTGGAAGGGACCATATACAGCAACATCAAGGGGCTGCAGACGATGTGTTGTATGTGGGGGGAAGGTAAGCATTATCACACCATTGTCCTTCGCCAAGGTAATTACTCTTGGATCCAGGTGACTATTGTGGTTGTCACAAATCAGAAGCACCTTTTCGTCTGGGGTTGGCTTGACATGTTTTATAAAGTGTTCCATCCAAAGTAAAAAATTGTTGTTAGTCATCCATCCAGATTCATGAAAAAGGCCTAGAGAATTGGTCAGTGTACCTTTCATGTAGTTAGCCATATTTCGATCAGTCTTTCTAGGCCATACATAGGCAGGAGGTATACTGGAGTCGGCAGAACTTATGCAGCAGACACCTGTCACCAAAATTCCCCGCTCAGCTGATGTCACTTGACCTAATTGCTTGATCTTCCTGTCGCCAACTATTTTTGGAGGGTTATGAACCGTTGTGATTTTGCTCTCATCAACATTCCAGATTCTTCCTGGTAGTATATTATTCTTGGCAATAGCATCCTTCAAATTTGTGAAAAATGTATTCACATTATGTCGATTGAAGCTCGTGGACCGACCAAGACTGGTCGCTTCCGGTTTCTGGATAGAAAGATTTTCACTACGCTTGAGAAATCCATTGAACCAATCTTTTCCGGCTGCAGAATTGCTCTTCCAAGAGTCAGGAATATTGTCCTTATCCTTAGCTTCCGCGTAAGAAAGTGCCAGTTTTCTTGTTTCAGCAGGTGTAAGACCATGGCACATTCTAGAGCAAGTGATGAGGTATTCTCTAAGATCCTCCTCTTCATGTTTGCTGAAGATGCAGCGATGCTTCTTATAGCCACCCACATCTTTCTTTTTTACCCGCCTTGATAAAGTTACATAGCTTACACCTGCAACTTTAGCTGCACTTCGGATTGTGTGGCCATCCTCAACCATCTTTATGGCATCTGACATCGACCCATTGTTCCCTCTACTAGTCTTTCTGATATAGTTTCTAACCATGACTCTAAAAAAATAATAAATGGCCAATACGAATTTAAAACGCATTGCTGGGGCAAGTTGAAACACTGTTACAATGTGCCCCATGTGCTTTGTTTCAACTAACCCCAAGGCCTCCATATGGAGAAAAAAAGCAGATTTTTGAGAAAATTGAAGACTAAGGGAAAAGTCCAAACATGTGAAATTAGCACAAAGTCTGCAGCTAAGCAGATGAACATTTTCATGTCAATAGCATAGCTATGCACCATTTTAACTTAAGTTATGTGACAAATTCAAAAACTTAGTTTGCAGCTCAAAAATCATAAAAGTTGACTTACCATCAAGATTTCAGGCATGAGACTTGAAACAAATATGGCTGCAAGTTGACCTATAAAATAGCTCTCTTGTCTGTGAAGGTGACTAGATTGGTAGCAGTCAATGTTAGGATAAATCTCAAGTTTCAACTTGCCCCTTGTTTCAACTATCCCCACTCTCCCCTATGCAATTTTATGTTAAAATGTAAAACGTTTCTTGTCAATTCTGCTTTACAATCTATATATGCCAGTCAAGTACTAGCCACCAGGCAGTCACTTACCACAAGACTTCTTTCAGTCAATGTATACTGTCAATAACCATATGACAATAATACTAGGCAGTCGACTAATTAGTACTCAGATGTGGACAAGAATGTTTGTTTTCTTTCCTTTTTAATTTTTGCTAAAAGTTTGAAACCTCACGATAAGTTTTGAATCGGGTTTTTCTTAATGTCGTGATGTTTTGTTATCTTTCTATTATGTATGTACAATGAAGATTACACAGATAGCTTTTCTTGTGTTTGAGTCTTGTCTCCTATTGTTTTTGCTGTTCTCCAGGGTGATACTGTGCAGGATTTCACTGTGGGGGTGTGAGGTGGTAGCTCGGCCTACCTGCACAACCTCCCGAACTGTAATGGCAACTGTGTCTAGTGTGCTAGTGATACAACCCTTCCACAGGTCGACTTAGTATACTGGAGAATGGTGGTCGACCATTTCAGTAACTAGTGAGCTGCCGGTTGCGTTAACTGTTATCTCTGTAAGTATTGAGTTCGAACTTTGAAGGGCGAACTAGTTGAACTAGGTTCGGCCAGCAGAGGTTCAGCTGTCTTATTGTAGTGCTGTGCAGAGGTCGAACATTGAAGGCGAAGTTAGACAAGCTAAGTTCGGCCAGCAGAGGTTCGGCTGTCTTATTGTAGTGCTGTGCAGAGGTCGAACATTGAAGGCGAAGTTAGACAAGCTAAGTTTGGCCAGCAGAGGTCCAGACTGATCTGCCTATATATTACTACTCGAGTAATGGTGCGCAGTGAAGTTATTTGTTAGAACAAAGAAACTTCTGAGAGTGTGCAAGCTGACTCTGATTTATTGATACTAGAACATGCATATTTATACAAACAATTATATAACTGAAAGACTGATAAGTATGTAGACAAAAGGTGGCCACACCTAGCACAAACCATTGGCTAGCGTGTGCCAATAAAATGTAAGAGGCTGTACTAAAGTGATTGCTTGGCTGAATCCACATGGCAAACATATAATATTGAATGCAAGGGGTAAAAGTAGAAATAAGAGAATAGTATGCATAGAGTTAATGTCTTTAGACTGTCAGCATAGAACAACGATGTAGCACAAGGTAGGTTAATGAGTATGCATAGAGTTAATGTCTTTAGAACGAACGATGTTTAATAAGTATGCATAGAGTTACTGTTTGTACAAGATGGCGCCGGTCCTCTACAATACTACAAAGCTTTGTGCTTTTTTGAAATTGTGTGTTGCTTTCTATTTATGGATTACCACCTTCCAAATTGAGGTTTTTCCATTGGTATTTTAGTGGTGTTTGGGTTTCCATAGCTTTTTCCAATACTTTTTGTTTTTTTTCTAGTCGCTAAAGACCATTTATAAATTAAGTTTCCAATTTCGCATCGACATACTGATTTACAGTGTTTTTTGTGTAGACCTTGTAATGTAACTTGTTTTAGTTGAAGTGCATTGGGCTGCCGGCTTTGTTTTTGTTTCTATAGCAAACCCCTTGAATATTTGACTTCACAACCACTTTTGCAATCAGCCTTGGCAGTTTTTGTCAATTGCAGTTCGTAGTTTGTCTTCTCTTTATAATATGCTTTCCAGCAAAGATTGCTCTCACTTGTTTTGGCAACAAAAGCCAGTTGATAAATGCCCAGTTTATCATCTTCTTCGATTTTTTGTGTCTGATTGTATATAATCACTGGCCACATTGTGTTTATTTATTAATTGTCTTCTATCACTTAACTAATGTGATTGGAAACTTATATAAATGTAATCTGTTTATAGCCTTGTGAAGTCCGTGGCTTGTCAAGTTATGTCAGTCACATCGCAATAGCTGTTTATTTCAGTTGAAACATCACAACTCCAAATTTGTGCATTGTACTCCATATGGAAATTTTAGCAATTTTCGATTGGATGTACATCCGCGCCCTTTATAAGGGGGATAACCTCAGTCACAACCCCTTTGGTTATGTTCACTCACTAGTAGACACAGTCATATATTATAAAAGTTTCAGCTCATGAACTATTTGCATTGGCTACTAGTGATGGAACGGGACAAAAAACTTCAGGTTCGGTTCGATTCCGAATCTTTCCAAGTAGTAATATATGAGCAGATCTCCCTACCAAGTGTTTTTTCGTGGATTAGATCTTGGAGGTTATGCAATGGGTTACGACGTTGGATGAATTCGCCGAGTTTATATTGTATTTCATTTGAGGGGTACTTGAGTGGCATTTGAGTGGCATTTAAGTGGCATTTGAGTTTTGATTATTTTTTTTACTTAATTTGAACTTATATGGCATATAGATTTTGAATGTATGGCATTCAAGTTTTGATAATTTTTTTACATAACTCGAACTCATATGGTATCTTGAGAGAGAGGGGAGAGGAGAGAGGAGAGATGGGAGATGAGAGAGGAGAGAGAGAGAGGAGAGAAAGGAGAGAGAGGAGAGAGATTTTTTAGTTTTCTATACATTCATGTATATATGGTTAATTATGTACATATTTATGGCTATATTTATATCTACATAGAGAGAGAGGATATATATCTACATTGAATAAATATATTGATCAAAAATGAAACATTTTATGGTTATATAGCTGATTATATAATAAGTAGGGAAAATCTTCCCATATAATATAGCTAGAGTCAGTAAATACTAAATAATACAAAGCACTACAACTTGTAATGACAATCAATGCATTCATACACACATACATATGGTATCTTGAAAGAGAGAAAGAGAGAGAGAGGAGAGAGAGATCTTTTAGTTCTCTATACATTAATGTATATATGGTCAATTATGTACATAGTTATGGGTATATTTATATCTACATAGAGAGAGGAGAGAGGAGATATATCTAAATTGAATAATAACATTGATTAAAAATGAATCATTGTATGATTATATACATTTATTACATAATGAGTAAGGAAAATCTCCCCATATAATATAGCTAGAGTCAGTAAATACTAAGTAATACAAAGCACTACAACTTGTAATAAATACAAAGTAATAACAGTTAATGCATAGTTTGTTCCTTTACAATGTTGTCTTTGATGTACTGATGCTATATCTTAGGAAGGAAGACTTCTGTTCTATGTGCTTTTAATTTCGTAATGAACTAAAATAAAAAAGTTATGTATTAGTATAGAATGATTAAGCAAAAATGTAAAATAATTACATGAATTTGAATTATAGTTCTAGTCACATTGGATAGTTTACATTATTAGAAAAGGGAAATAACTCACCAAGTTACATTGTTCAACTTGTTTTTTCTTGAGCATTATTTTCACCAAGTGCTTTTGATTCTCTTTCATCTATCTAAAACAAAACAAAAAATACTTGTTTTATAAATATGTTGTAAAAAATACACTAATTAACCAAAAAGTGCTTTTTTTTACCTGGAAAATGTACATATTCAACATTTTGTTGTAAAAAATACATTATTTTACACCAAAAAGGTCCTTTTTTCACCTGGAAAATGTATATATTCAGCATTTTGTTGTAAAAAAATACACTAATTACATCAAAAAAGTCCTATTTTCACCTTAAAAATGTATATATTCAGCGTTTTGTTGTAAATAATACACTAATTACATCAAAAAAAAAGTCATTTTTTTACCTGGAAAAGGTATATATTCAGCATTTTGTTGTAAAAAAATACATTATTTACACCAAAACAGTCCTTTTTTCACCTGGAAAATGTATATATTCAGCATTTTGTTGTAAAAAAATACACTAATTACATCAAAAAAGTCCTTTTTTCACCTGGAAAATGCATAAATTAAGCATTTTGTTGTAAAAAATACACTAATTACATCAAAAAAGTCCCTTTTTCACCTGGAAAATGTATATATTCAGCATTTTGTTGTAAAAAAACACACTAATTACATCAAAAAAGTCCTTTTTTCACCTGGAAAATGCATGTATTCAGCATTTTGTTGTAAAAAATGACATTATTTACACCAAAACAGTCCTTTTTTCACATGGAAAATGTATATATTCAGCATTTTGTTGTAAAAAATACACTAATTTCACCAAAAAAGTCTGTTTTTCACTTGGAAAATGTATAGATTCAGCATTTTGTTTAATTTATGGTAAAAATTAGTAAAACTCACCTATAGTGATATGATTGTCTTGAGTTATAGATTAGCTTCTTGAGCTCTTGTTCTGGACAGTTTTTTCAGCATCATCGAAGTATAATCCATGTAGTTTGAGTCTTCATTGGTTTGGTATCATCTAAGTCGGAGAGAAAGTAATGTTGTGTAACATTGACTCTTCATTGGTTTGGTATCATCTTGTCTTCAAAATCCATGTAGTTTGAGTCTTCATTGGTTTGGAATCATCTAAGTAGGTGGTAGATTTTGAAAGGAATTCTTGCTGTGTTGGAGAAGTATGCTGTCTTCAAAATCCATGTAGTTTGAGTCTTCATTGGTTTGGTATCATCTAAGTAGGTGGTAGATCTTGAAAGGAATTCTTGCAGTGTTGGAGAAATATGCTGTCTTCAAATCCATGTAGTTTGAGTCTTCATTGGTTTGGTATCATCTAAGTAGGTGGTAGATCTTGAAATGAATTCTTCCTGTGTTGGAGAAGTGTGCTGTCTTCAAAATTCATGTAGTTTGAGTATTCATTGGATTGGCATCATCTAAGTAGGTGGTAGATCTTGAAAGGAATTCTTGCTGTGTTTTAGAAGTGTGCTGTCTTCAAAATCCATGTAGTTTGAGTCTTCATTGATTTGGGTATCATCTAAGTAGGTGGTAGATCTTGAAAGGAATTCTTGCTGCGTTGGAGAAGTGTGCTGTCTTCAAAATCCATGTAGTTTGAGTCTTCATTGGTTTTTATCATCTAAGTAGGTGGTAGATCTTGAAATGAATTCTTGCTGTGTTGGAGAAGTATGCTGTCTTCAAAATCCATGTAGTTTGAGTCTTCATTGGTTTGGTATCATCTAAGTAGGTGGTAGATCTTGAAAGGAATTCTTGCTATGTTGGAGAAGTGTGCTGTCTTCAAAATCCATGTAGTTTGAGTCTTCATTGGTTTGGTATCATCTAAGTAGGTGGTAGATCTTGAAAGGAATTCTCGCTGTGTTGGGAAAGGAATTCTTGCTGTGTTGGAGAAGTGTGCTGTCTTCAAAATCTATGTAGTTTGAGTCTTCATTGATTTGGTATCATCTAAGTAGGTGGTAGATCTTGAAAGGAATTCTTCAAAATCCATGTGGTTTGAGTCTTTATTGGTTTGGTATCATCTAAGTAGGAGGTAGATCTTGAAAGGATTTCTTGCTGTGTTGGAGAAGTGTGCTGTCTTCAAAATCCATGTAGTTTGAGTCTTCATTGGTTTGGCATCATCTAAGTAGGTGGTAGGTCTTAAAAGGAATTCTTGCTGTGTTGAAGAAGTGTGCTTAGGTGGTAGATCTTGAAATGAATTCTTGCTGTGTTGGAGAAGTATGCTGTCTTCAAAATCCATGTAGTTTGAGTCTTCATTGGATTGGTATCATCTAAGTAGGTGGTGGATCTTGAAAGGAATTCTTGCTGTGTTGGAGAAGTGTGATGTCTTCAAAATCCATGTAGTTTGAGTCTTCATTAGTTTGGTATTATCTAAGTATGTGGTAGATCTTGAAATGAATTCTTGCTGTGTTGGAGAAGTATGCTGTCTTCAAAATCCATGTAGTTTGAGTCTTTATTGGTTTGGTATGGTCTAAGTAGGTGGTAGATCTTGAAAGGAATTCTTGCTGTGTTGGGAAATGAATTCTTGCTGTGTTGAAGAAGTGTGCTGTCTTCAAAATCTATGTAGTTTGAGTCTTCATTGAGTTGGTATCATCTAAGTAGGTGGTAGATCTTGAAAGGAATTCTTTCTGTGTTGGAGAAGTGTGTTGTCTTCAAAATCCATGTGAAGTATGTTGTCTTCAAAATCCATGTAGTTTGAGTCTTCATTTGTTTGGTATCATCTAAGTAGGTGGTAGATCTTGAAAGGAATTCTTGCTATGTTGGAGAAGTGTGCTGTCTTCAAAATCCATGTAGTTCGAGTCTTCATTGGTTTGGTATCATCTAAGTAGGTGGTAGATCTTGAAATGAATTTTTTGCTGTGTTGGAGAAGTATGCTGTCTTCAAAATTCATGTAGTTTGAGTCTTCATTGGTTTGGTATCATCTAAGTAAGTGGTAGATCTTGAAAGGAATTCTTGCTGTGTTGGAGAAGTGTGCTGTCTTCAAAATCCATGTAGTTTGAGTCTTCATTGATTTGGTATCATCTAAGTAGGTGGTAGATCTTGAAAGGAATTCTTCAAAATCCATGTGGTTTGAGTCTTTATTGGTTTGGTATCATCTAAGTAGGAGGTAGATCTTGAAAGGAATTCTTGCTGTGTTGGAGAAGTGTGCTGTCTTCAAAATCCATGTAGTTTGAGTCTTCATTGGTTTGGCATCATCTAAGTAGGTGGTAGGTCTTAAAAGGAATTCTTGCTGTGTTGAAGAAGTGTGCTGTCTTCAAAATTCATGTAGTTTGACTCTTCATTGGTTTGGTATCATATAAGTAGGAGAAAAAGTCATGTTGTGTTACATCTATCATTGGTGTTGGTAGATCTTGACCAGATGTTTTATAATCTTTGCTGCTACTCGCGTTTTGTCTCAAACAAGAGTCCAAAGTAGGCATTGTGTCTACAAAATACAAAAGATTGATTGTTACAATTGACTCATTTATTTTCATCGGCTTTATCTACATAAAGTAGCGAAGAAAAAGTTTGTGTGAGTATGAAACCATCTAGTAGAGATAACTTTATATCTAGGTTCAACTAGCATTAAATAATTATTTTGGTAATAACAAATAATTAGAGTCGGTTACTTTACTAGTGCTCGGGCAAACACACAATTTTGGTAATGTCAAAGTCTGTGATCTTTACAAAGAAATAGCTTAGATGTTATTAGCATAAAATTTAAAAATAAATAATTAGAGCTTTCTACTAGTGTTAAATAATTATTGATATTGATTATTTTTTACCTTATCACCACTTAGAGCCAGATGATTTAATTAACTAAAGACAAATAATTATTTTAGCATTTCTTACCTTGATGGTCTCCTAGTAGCTGTAGTAGATGATGCTTCTCCGCTTGCTGTTGAAGAACTGGATGCTTTCTGTGTGAAAACAGTGGCTCTTAAATAGCTAAAGTCGCACTGATAAAACCCTATGAATCAGCATTTTTTCCAATGCTTTCGCGGGAATAAATAATTTTTTTTTCAGGCGAATAGAAACTGTTGCTTTCGCGGGAATAAATAATTTATTTTCAGGCGAATAGAAACTGTTGCTTTCGCGGGAATAAATAATTTATTTTCAGGCAAGTAAAAACTGTTTCTTTCGCGGGAATAAATAATTTATTTTCACGCGAATAGAAACTGTTGCTTTCGCGGGAATAAATATTTTTTTTTCAGGCGAATAGAAACTGTTGCTTTCGCGGGAATAAATAATTTATTTTCATGCGAATAGAAACTGTTGCTTTCGCGGGAATAAGCAATTTATTTTCCCGCAAATGGAACCTGTTGCTTTCGCAGGAATAAAAATTTTATTTTCCCGCGAATACAAACCAATGTTTTCGCAGGAATAAAAATTTTATTTTCCCGCGAATACAAACCAATGCTTTCGCGGGAATAAATAATTTATTTTCCCGCGAATGGAACTTGTTGCTTTCGCGGGAATAAAAATTTTATTTTCCTGCGAATACAAACCAATGCTTTCGCGGGAATAAATAATTTATTTTCCTGCGAATGGAACCTGTTGCTTTCGCAGGAATAAAAGTTTTATTTTCCTGCGAATACAAACCAATGTATTCGCAGGAATAAAAATTTTATTTTCCCGCGAATACAAACCAATGCTTTCGCGGGAATAAATAATTTATTTTCCTGCGAATGGAACTTGTTGCTTTCGCGGGAATAAAAATTTTATTTTCCTGCGAATACAAACCAATGCTTTCGCGGGAATAAATAATTTATTTTCCCGCGAATGGAACTTGTTGCTTTCGCGGGAATAAAAATTTTATTTTCCTGCGAATACAAACCAATGCTTTCGCGGGAATAAATAATTTATTTTCCCGCGAATGGAACTTGTTGCTTTCGCGGGAATAAAAATTTTATTTTCCTGCGAATACAAACCGATGCTTTCGCGGGAATAAATAATTTATTTTCCTGCGAATGGAACCTGTTGCTTTCGCAGGAATAAAAGTTTTATTTTCCTGCGAATACAAACCAATTTTTTCGCAGGAATAAAAATTTTATTTTCCCGCGAATACAAACCAATGCTTTCGCGGGAATAAATAATTTATTTTCCTGCGAATGGAACTTGTTGCTTTCGCGGGAATAAAAATTTTATTTTCCTGCGAATACAAACCAATGCTTTCGCGGGAATAAATAATTTATTTTCCCGCAAATGGAACTTGTTGCTTTCGCGGGAATAAAAATTTTATTTTCCTGCGAATACAAACCAATGCTTTCGCGGGAATAAATAATTTATTTTCCCGCGAATGGAACTTGTTGCTTTCGCGGGAATAAAAATTTTATTTTCCTGCGAATACAAACCGATGCTTTCGCGGGAATAAATAATTTATTTTCCCGCGAATGGAACCTGTTGCTTTCGCAGGAATAAAAATTTTATTTTCCCGCGGATACAAATCAATGTTTTCGCAGGAATAAAAATTTTATTTTCCTGCGAATACAAACCAATGCTTTCGCGGGAATAAATAATTTATTTTCCCGCGAATGGAACTTGTTGCTTTCGCGGGAATAAAAATTTTATTTTCCTGCGAATACAAACCAATGCTTTCGCGGGAATAAATAATTTATTTTCCCGCGAATGGAACTTGTTGCTTTCGCGGGAATAAAAATTTTATTTTCCTGCGAATACAAACCGATGCTTTCGCGGGAATAAATAATTTATTTTCCCGCGAATGGAACCTGTTGCTTTCGCAGGAATAAAAATTTTATTTTCCCGCGGATACAAATCAATGTTTTCGCAGGAATAAAAATTTTATTTTTCTGCGAATACAAACCAATGCTTTCGCGGGAATAAATAATTTATTTTCCCGCGAATGGAACTTGTTGCTTTCGCGGGAATAAAAATTTTATTTTCCTGCGAATACAAACCAATGCTTTCGCGGGAATAAATAATTTATTTTCCCGCGAATGGAACTTGTTGCTTTCGCGGGAATAAAAATTTTATTTTCCTGCGATTACAAACCGATGCTTTCGCGGGAATAAATAATTTATTTTCCCGCGAATGGAACCTGTTGCTTTCGCAGGAATAAAAATTTTATTTTCCCGCGAATACAAACCAATGTTTTCGCAGGAATAAAAAATTTATTTTCCCGCGAATACAAACCAATGCTTTCGCGGGAATAAATAATTTATTTTCCCGCAAATGGAACTTGTTGCTTTCGCGGGAATAAAAATTTTATTTTCCTGCGAATACAAACCAATGCTTTCGCGGGAATAAATAATTTATTTTCCCGCGAATGGAACCTGTTGCTTTCGCGAGATAAAAATTTTATTTTCCTGCGAATACAAACCAATGCTTTCGCGGGAATAAATAATTTATTTTCACGCGAATGGAAACCGTTGTTTCGCGGGAATAAACAGTTTTTATTCCCGCGAAAGCATTGGAAAAAATGCTGATTCATAGGGTTTAATCAGTGCAACTTTAGCTATTTAAGAGCCACTGTTTTCACATAGAAAGCATCCAGTTCTTCAACAGCAAGCGGAGAAGCATCATCTACTACAGCTACTAGGAGAGCATCAAGGTAAGAAACGCTAAAATAATTATTTGTCTTTAGTTAATTAAATCATCTGGCTCTAAGTCGTGATAAGGTAAAAAATAATCAATAATCATTTAACACTAGTAGAAAGCTCTAATTATTTATTTTTATGACTATTTTCCAAGATATTTTATAGTATTCAATATACTTATTATGTAAATAACTAAAAGAAATGTTTACGCTCAAGCCTCCTCTCTCCTCTCTCCTCTACCAAATACTCCTCTCTTGCAGTTATTTCCCAAATACTGTAAATTTTAACCATCTAGACGACTAATTTGGTGATAGTCCAACATATTTTGTAGCATTCAATATAGTTATTATGTCATAAATGTATATTATTCAATCTAGATATAAATATAACCATAAATATGTACATAATTATCCATATATACATGGTTGTATAAAAAACTGTAAAGTAACTGACTCTAATTATTTATTATTAACAAAATAATAAGTGATTATTTAATGCTAATTGAACCTAGATCTAAATTTATCTCTACTACATAGTTTCATACTCACACAAACTTTTTCTTCGCTACTTTATGTAGATAAAGCCAATGAAAAAAAAATGAATCAATTGTAACAATCAGTTTTTTTGTATTTTCTAGACACAATGCCTACTTTGGACTCTTGTTTGAGACAAAACGCAGTAGCAGCAAAGACTATAAAACATCTGGATAAGATCCAATTGAAGTAACTGCAGATAACTAAAGGAAAAACATGTGCTACAGCATACATAGTGAACAAGGTGTGTGTAGATTATTACTCTGTCTCATTACACTACTATTACTAAGAATTATTGTAGGTGTTGGATAAAGGATTGAGCAGTAATTTTAATAATTTCTAACCAATGTAAATAATACTTCAACTCAAATAAAATTAATTAAAATTGAATGGAATAAAAGAATATTTCACCTAATACCCCAGTTTTCTTGTGGATATATACAAATAGATGAATATCTAGCTTCATTTATTTTTTTCATTTGAGTGCAATTATTTCCCCTCCTCTCTCCTCTTTTCCTCTCTTCTTTCTCTCAAGATACCATATGAGTTCGAATTATGTAAAAAACTATCAATACTTAAATGCCATACATTCATAATGTTTTTTATTGTAGTTATTTCCCAAATACTGTAAATTTTAACCATCTAGAGGTCTAATTTGACTATTTTCCAAGATATTTTATAGTATTCAATATACTTATTATGTAAATAACTAAAAGAAATATTTACGCTCAAGCCTCCTCTCTCTCCTCTCTCCTCTACCAAATACTCCTCTCCCCTCTCTTGCAGTTATTTCCCAAATACTGTAAATTTTAACCATCTAGAGGACTAATTTGGTGATTTTCCAACATATTTTGTAGCATTCAATATAGTTATTATGTCATAAATGTATATTATTCAATCTAGATATAAATATATCCATAAATATGAACATAATTATCCATATATACATGGTTGTATCAAAAACTAAGAAATCTCTCTCTCTCCTCTCTTCTCTCTCCTCTGTACATAGCTATAAAATGTTAATATGAACATGAATTTGGACATGCACATGTACATAAATATGAACATAGGTATGTACATAGATGGACATGAATATGGGCATGTACATAAATGGACATGAATATGGACATGAATATGGACATGAATATGGACATGTACGTATTCATGTCCACTTATGCACATGTACATGAATATGGACATGTGCGTATTTACTGACTCTAGCTATATTATATAGGAAGATTTTCCCTACTTATTATGTAATAAATGTATATAATCATACAATGATTCATTTTTCATCAATATATTTATTCAATGTAGATATATCTCCTCTCTCCTCTCTCTATGTAGATATAAATATACCCATAAATATGTACATAATTAACCATATATACATGAATGTATAGAAAACTAAAAAATCTCTCTCCTCTCTCTCTTTCTTTCTCTCAAGATACCATATATATCTCTTCTCTCCTCTCTCCTCTCTCTCTCTCTTCCTCTCTCCTCTCTCTCTCCCTCTCTCCTCTCTCTCTTTCTTTCTCTCAAGATACCATATGTATGTATGTATACATTGATTGTCATTACAAGTTGTAGTGCTTTGTATTACTTAGTATTTACTGACTCCAGCTATATTATATAGGAAGATTTTTCCTACTTATTATGTAATCAATGTATATAATCATATAATGTTTCATTTTTGATCAATATAGTTATTCAATGTAGATAAAACTCCTCTCTCCTTTCTCTCTCCTCTCTCCTCTCTGTCTTCTCTCTCCTCTCTCTCAAGATGCCATATGAGTTCAAATTATGTGAAAAAAGTATCAAAACTTAAATGCCATACATTCAAAATCTAGCTGCCATATGAGTTCAAATCAAGTAAAAAAATAATCAAAACTCAAATGCCACTTAAATGCCACTCAAATGCCACTCAAGTACCCCTCAAATAAAATACAATATAAACTCGGCGAATTCATCCAACGTCGTAACCCATTGCATAACCCCCAAGGTCTAATCCACGAAAAAACACTTGGTAGGGAGATCTGCTCATATATTACTACTTTTCCAGTCAAATCAAACCGGTCTGAGGCGATTCGGTACGAATCTTATTTACATTTGACCCAGCTAGCTTATCAATGAAACACATCGTAGAGAAAATCCAAAGTATTGGGACTGTTCTCAGCTAAATCATATCAGGTTTCGATGTGGTACCAAAGTGCAAATGCATTGTCATTTGTTTGAACAGACAACAGAACATAGAGAATAGATCAGGGGAACTGTAAATACTGGTTTTTTGATGAGGTGTAATAGCTTGAAACACAGGAGCAGTTTACAAGTATACAAGTTAACAAGTTTATTAGTTATAGACATATTCTTATATATAAACAAACAACAACAGTTGAAATTAACGAGCAGATTTATCCTTAGATAGAAGAGAACAAGCCTTTTCTCTTTGAAAGAAAGCACACTATACAAACTGTTGTGTATGGAAGTGTTTGTGCGAGCACGAACACTTTTCCATACTCAACAGTTTGTAATTTCGGTTTAGAAACATAATCATGTTTACTATATTACAAAAAATAGGATTTATTTTTTGTGATAATGCCCCTAGCGGTACTGAATGCTCTCTCGCTAGAAACCGAAGTACTCTGCAGTACCAAGTGTGGTACTGCATACCTGGCGAGGGTAGGATATAGCTGCTTCTTAAATTTCTACTATTGTAGGGGACATTGTGACATAGGAAGTGGTTTCTCATTTTTCACGTAGTGGTCAAACTCAGTCTGGCCAGTTTTGAGGCTTGGTACACTAGCATTAGAAGCAAACTCAGAGAAAAACTGTTCTAAAACAGTGGTCGTTGAAGATGATGATCGGACTGAATCGGATTGACTTTCTGATCTATCCTCTTCTTTTGTGGTCTCACTTGTAATTGACAAGTCTGCCAAGACGCCCCGATGCGTTTTAGCACGCTGTTCTTCAGTCAGATGGACTAATGTTTTGTCCTAGAATCCGGCAAGCTGCATTTGTTGAGCAGACACGTGTCATTCTTTTTTGTACCTGACAGAATGACAGATTCACATTAACTATCATCCAATTTCAAAACTATTGACCCAGACCTTACATGAAATTAAGAATGCCAATTCAAAAACCACTATCCCTATTCTCCAGTTTGGTACATAGCAGCATTTAGTTAACCACTTAATTTTAGATTAGACCTTATACACCAACTACTTGATGGCCCACCTATTCTCCAGATCCTGGTAAAGCACAGCCTTTGCCTGATGTAGAACCTGGGGGTCACCAACAACAGGCTTACACTTAGTCATCAGTTTGACAAATAATGGCTTGACAAGAGATATGGTTACTGTATTTTAGCTTGACATCATCACCGTAACTGTTTTAAAAGGCTCCAGTACTTCAATCATGTGCTCGAGAATCTCCCGGTCAATGTTCCGGTGTTTGGCAAGTAACTCTTTCTCCTACATAAGTGTATTTGAATAAAAATAAAGAGCACCTCCTTGGTTAGATAAATGACAACATCAGTACAAACAAGGGATATTGTGTTTGCGGTGAGTTGAACCTGGAAGTCCTTGAGATCCGTAATTCCCAGACCCAAACTAAGGTCTCCTCTCAGTAGTGTCTGTACCTACCCTAAGTCTTAGGTCAACATGTGAGACATTATGTGTATTTGGCTTGGAATATACTGCGCGTTTTTTATTTGGAGTTGCATGCCCCCATTTTATCTTATCAAATTTTGAATGGATCTCATTAGATGATCGGTTTAGTGGGCGGGATTGTTTGTGTTGTGTTTGTTGGCCTTTTCTTCGGCAACCAAGTAGTCGCCGGTGCAAAGATTGTAGTATGCAGTAACTACTCTCTTTGGCCCATAGCTTGATCAGCTGTTTTGCTTTGAACCTTTTATTATACCTCAGTTTATTTTTTGGCTCTTCCTGTCATTGATAATTATTATTACCAGTTATTAAATATTATGAAGCCAGCACCAACAAATACAAGTATGAAGATTTAAAAAATATATTAATATTATTTGTATAATATTATTTAATACATTTTTGTTATTATTATTCGTACCATAATCATTATTGTCAGGAGTTATTGATGGTAATGGATATGAAGAATCCCAATGCAGAAGAAGCCTGTGGTTTGTATTGTATGGCTAATACAAAATATAACACAATATAACAGTTATGGTATAAGGATAATAATCTGATCATCAATAACTCCTGACAATAATAATCATGGAGAGAATGATAATAACAATAATATATTAAATAAATAGTAATATACAGAAAAAAATATTAATTTATTTTTTAATTCTTCAGACCTGTCTTTGTTGGTGCTTGCTGTCTTCATAATAATTAGTAACTGATAATAATATTTATCAATAACAAGAAAAGCCGAAAATAAACTGAGGTCTAATAAAAGTTTCAAAGCAAAACAGCTGGTCAAGCTATGGGCCAAAGAGGGTGGTTAATGTACACTACAATCTTTGCACCGAAGACCATTTGGTCGCCAAAGCAATCTCAACTCAGGCCAACGAACACAACAAAAAACCCCGCCCACTAAACTGATCATCCCGTGAAATCCATTCAAAAATTGGCAGGATAACATGGGGGCACGCAACTCCCAATAAAAAACGCACAGCATATTCAAAGCAAAATACGTATAATACCTCAAATGTTGGCCCAAGACTTAGGCTAGTTTATTCCCTATGAATGTTTGCACTAAACTAGCTAATCTTTTAGCTGGCTTCTCTTCTCGAAAGGTAGGTATATATTGCTGCCTGCAGGTCAAGGTAGCGCTTAACCATGTCATTTGTGCAGTTCCATCTGGTTGGTACATCGAGAATAAGTTTCTTTTTATCTGTCAGTTCCTGCAATCAAAGAGTTGAGCCTATCTATGCCACTAAGTAGCAAGTCAAAACTACAACCTGGTCTTGAAAACAAACAACTTGGGAAAACTAACTGCTTGAATAAAGATGTATAAAATTGCAAACATGCAATTAAATGGGAAATGGGCAGAACAATCACCTTCAGTCTCATCTCAGCACCGGGGCTTTTGTGGAAAAAGCGTATGATGTCTCTCATGTTAGCCAGCTGCTGTCAGCTGACAGCTCCTACAAACTTCTGGACAGATGGATTTAATGTATGAGCGATGCATAGGATATTTTGTTTGTCACTCAGTACTACAGCCTTGAAATTCGGTAAACATTTCGTATTCGTTTCGTCGCCGTGTGGAGCAGCCTTAAGCCCATCAATGACTACGATAACCCTCATGTATTAAACAGAATTCTGCCGACAGCTTGATAATTCATATAGTTTATAAGCTAGAAAGGGCATATTCGAATTCAAAGGCTTCAAACACATCTGGGCTTCTATGTTAGTAGTAATAAGGGAGCAGATCTCTGTCATGGAGTCTAAGGAGAAGGTTGTCCTGGTTTCAGGTACTTGAAGTATGCACCAGTTACCATGAGAACCTGTGAGGTACCTTTTTGTGTGCACCAGTTGTTTAGAACCGAAGTAGTGATATAGGAGCAGGTCTCCCTCCTGGAGATAAGGTTCTCCTGGTCCCAAGTGCCTTTTTGTTAACACCAGTTACCAGAGGTTTTGATCGGGGGTGCGATCCAGGATGTGCACTGTACATCAGTATTTATTGTATGACTTTAGTGATATAGGGGCAGATTTCCCTGATGGAGATAAGGTTTTCCTGGTCTCAAGTGCCTTTATGTTCGCACCAGTTACCATGAGAACCTGGGTATTTATTTTTGCGCACCAGTTTAGATTGTTTGAAGATATAGCTTGTAATTATATGATTAACTAAGTATTTATTGAGCAGGGTTTGTATTTATTATGGCTTGTATGATTATTTAGATTAGGGTGATTGTGTAAAAATGAAGTGTTGTGCCATGGCAGCAGGTGCGATGAGAGCCTGAAAGGTACCTTTTTGTTACACCAGG
Source organism: Cryptosula pallasiana (assembly GCA_945261195.1). Lineage (NCBI taxonomy): Eukaryota > Metazoa > Bryozoa > Gymnolaemata > Cheilostomatida > Cryptosulidae > Cryptosula > Cryptosula pallasiana. Next base: position 42,267 of record CALYOO010000263.1, read on the forward strand.
TGTAGTTGGTGTTTTAGTTTTTTGTGTAATTGCTTGAATTAAGTATTTATTGTGCAGGGGGTTTATATTGGGATTTTTATGTCGATTTAGATCATGAAAATGACTAGTTTGGTGTTGAATGTTGATTAATATATTGTATGGTGTTGGTATGTGCTGCAGGTTATCCCGGGGGTTATTCTGGGGGTTATTCTGGAGGTTATCCTGCCATTGGGTGCCTTTTTGTCAGGAATTTAGGTATTTATCGGTATTTATAAGCATGAAGAATGATTTTGTATTAAGATTATTATATATGTGTGTGTGTGTGTGTGTGTGCGTGCGTGCGTGCATGCGTGTGTGTGTATTTGTACACACTTGTAGTTTCATTATACGTTGTATATAGTTATGTGCATGAAGATAGTCAGTTATGACTATAACCATATTTATATCTATAACATCATTATATAGATATGACTATGTTTAAGATATATAGAAACTGTTGCCAAAAATTAAAGTCTATAATGAAGGTTTTTATTAAGAGGAAATAGGTTCGGTAGATGCTCCATCGGAACACACTCGTCTTTCAGCGTTAAAATATGTGAGTCCTCACTTTTTTGTTTTAAATATGCAAAGATATAGCTGAACAGAGGATCTAAACAAAATACTCTAGTTTCATCGAGATTTCAGTAAAAATTCCTATAATAACATTGAATCAATTAGTAAAAGGTGTTACTCAAACTCTTTATTAACAAATATATGTAATGCTTTTTATTGCAAATATATTCCAAATACTGTAAATTTTAACCACTTTCTATGTATTTTCTTATGTATATACATAATGTTACCAGTGACATATACATAGCTATATAATGTGTAGTGATAATACAAATATGTACAAATATATATATATATATAGAATCCATTCAAACATAATCCATACAATTATAAACTAGTACTATTACCATTTCTTAACCGAATAAATATACCAGGATAACCTCCGGGATAACCTCCAGCGCCGAACACCATACAATGTATTAATCAGTATTAAACACAGTAGTAATAACACCCATTCAAAAAACTGGTGTACACAAAAAGGCACCTCATCGGGTTCACCGGAACAGGGCCATCATTTACAGATAGACAACCAGAGAACCTGATAATCCATACCAATTACACCCATGTTAACTGATGATAACAAAATACCACCAAACCACGAAAACATCACTAAAATCAGTGGCAGATTCAGAAAAACACAGAGGGGGAGCCAACCGGGGTTTGCGGCGGAGCCCCAAAAAAGTTTTTGCTAGCTCCCCCCTTTGTGTTCTTTGACACCCCCTCCAAAACCATAATAAACGATGTGGTGTGTTTTCAATATGGTTGCTAGAATAGTATGTACTATTCTTTATTCAACATCATCAACCATTGGTAATTGTGAAACATACACCCTCAGACACACATCCACATATGTATGTTTCATTCAAAGTGGGTGAGCATGTATGTTGCATAGAAAGGGGTTGGCCGTGTGGGCCAAAATCTACACAAAAGAAGAAAGGTTGCTACCACTATCTGCATCTTCTTACAAGTTGTCATTATTATTGTTATCAATTACTAAAAAATCATAGATCAGCATACTTTTGTAAAATGAAGTATTGTTCTAAAGAAAAGACTATTAAATAAATTAATAATAATGATGAACAATAATAAATAACAATGTATTTTCAAAAAGTATAATAATTAATAATAATTTAGCTTTAGTATGTAGTAGTGTGGAGGATATGCGTCGGAGCCAGTGCGGCCACACAGTAACAGTTCTATGTAAACCTTGTGTCGATTTTATTTTATATTATACTTACTGTAACATTGTATCGGAACATTATAAACAAACGCACACTAGTGCAAGCAGTCAACCATAGAAGTTGGGACCACCTACGAAACACTCACCTAGCCAATCAACCCCTTTAGGCGGGGCTTGCTTTTGTTCTATCTATTCTGTGTGCAACTTACCATATCAATTATTGTATAAAACCTTGTTTCAGTGTAAATAAAGGAGAGCAAACCTGAGCCTCAATCAAAGCTGATGTTCTTTCACTGGTACAGAATAGAGACAATTATTCACAAGCAAGCAAGCATAATAAACAGCTGCTCGAGCACAATTGGCTATCAGTACAAGTAACAATCAAAGACAAAGCAATTCAGTCGAATCAACTACTACTTCATATGACCATCAGGCATACAGTATTAATTCGACCCTACAAAGCTACAAGTCAATTTGAACAGAGCATTTCTGCCGACCAGTAAATCAGTGCAAAGTGCGGCGGTCTACTGACTCCACACTGTGTCCAACTCGCGAGTTGTCAACACTGCAAATACTGGCCGAACAGGAATCTTTCTGTCGACTTGATAATTATATAAGGTAAAGCAGCAACGCACTAGCATAACGTCGACTCCACTACATTGTGGGAAGGCAACTTGTACAGGTGACCTGCTACCACTTAACCCACCCCAAATTCCTGTACATTGGTGGCAGCGGTGGGATTGAGAAAACCCACACACAAAAGACAACAACCCACAGAACGTGACCCAAAGCAATGACCAGTCGACGTAGATCAATGAGTACAGACAGAGATGGTTCCCCTTACAGATCATGGGGACACTGACAGACATTTTAGACCGCATGGCTACCACCCAAGGGAGAGACCGGTTCCGCATCCCCCAATTCTCTGGAGAAGGGGACGTAAACTACTTCATTCAGCGCTTCGAAGAAGTAGCGCGAGCGAATAGGTGGCCCCCCGGGGAGGCCACAATACACCTAAGACAAGCGTTAGTGGGCAAAGCCAAACAGTGCGGAAGGGGACTCAGTACTGAATCCATCACACAAGCATTAAGGTCAAGTTTCGGCCTAACTCGAACCGAGGCTCAGCACCGACTGACCAACTATAGGAAAGCTCATAGGGAGGCGTTGCGAGAACACGCCCTCCAAGTGGAGAGACTGGTAGAGGCCGCGTATGGAGATCTGCCGGCCCAAAACAGAACAGAACTCACCCTTCAACTGTTCCAAAGCACGCTAGGACACACTTACAGAGGCATTTACTAGCAGTCCGTCCCGTTGACCTGGAGGAAGCCGTACAAGCGGGGAACGAATTCTTCCAAGTTCAGCACCAGCCCCCCCATCCAATCCAACATCCGAACGGTACAGGTGGAGGGCCAAGAGGGAGGACCCAACCCCACAGAGGTCGACCTAAAGTGTAAAGAAGTCGAAGATCCTTTAGCCAAGATCCTCAAGACAATAGAGCACCTAAGTAAGGAGGTAGCTGACCTTAAGGGCAAGGCAACCAATCCACCTCCACCCAAGAAGTGTTGGGGCTGCCAAAGGACTGGCCACCTGCGCAGCCAGTGCAAGACTACTCCATGGAATGCCAGGCAGGGAAACGAATACGGCCCGCAGCAGTAGACCACCCTGCTGGCTGCAAACGGGCCCCAACCACCGACCATTCACAGGGGAGCAGACACCGCCCAACCGTGAGCCAACCAGAAACCATTCCGCTGCTCCTAACTAACCGGTTCACCCCTCTCGAAGACAAAGAGATAGAAGTGGAGGAGGAGGCGGAAGAAACCGAATCCACCCCGACACCACCACTGAAAAGACAACCTAAGAAACTCCCTCCAACACGGAACCAAAGAGAACCTGTGACCATCCACCTAAACCAAATAGAACGCCACTATAAATCCAGTTACTATCTACCTGGCCGAGTAGAAGGAAGGGCCGTCACCTATTTAATAGACACCGGATGTAACACAAACCTCCTATCAAAAAGGGTATTCGACTGTCTCACACCCCAGAAGCAACAAGACCTACAGGAATATGCCTCCCACGGTCTGATGGCCGACGGCACCCGGTTGCCGTTCTACGGATTGCTTGCGTTGACGGGTCGCATCCGCAATGTGAAATATGAGGAGACGTTCGTAGTAAGCCAGATCGAAGAGGATGTCATACTGGGAATGCCATTCCTGGCCAAACAGAACTGCCAGATGGGGTTCGACCGCCCAGTGTTGAAGGTACAAGGAAAGGAATTGGCATGTACTGACTGCCATGGAAGAGACTTGGTATCCAAGGTACAGGCCATATGGAACACACACATACCACCTCATGCAGAAGCCACCATCCCCTGTCACCTGGCCAACCAGACACCCTGCTCACAAGGAGTCATCGAAAGCATCGGCAGAGACCTACTCCTGGCTACCAGCATCAACACCCCAGACGAAAGAGGGCGGGTGCTCGTCAGGTGTTTAAATCCTTCACAAGACAGCCTCCAAATCTCGGCCGGAGAAGTGATCGGGAAGTTTACTGGAGTGGAGCCGAATGAGATACGACCCCTGCCCAAAGACTCGCCTGGAGAGGAGTCAAAGGGAGAAAGGCGACTTCCGCCTCACCTCCACCCCTTGTACCACCAGGCCCAGAAGGGATGCAAATCCACCAGGAAGAGCACCAACTCCAAGAATTACTCGCACAGTATCAGGGCGTATTTAGCCAGCATGACGGGGACATCAGGCGGACCACGCTCACAGAACACTCTATTCCAACGGTACCTGGGACCCGGCCCATACGGTCCCCCCCCACATCGCCTGGGCGCTGAGAAGGAGGCCGAGGCCGAGAGACAAATAAAAGAGTTACTGGCCAAAGATTTGATCGAGCCGGCCGAAGGGGCGTGGAGCTCACCAGTCGTTCTGGTAAGAAAGAAAGATGAATCCTGGAGGTCTTGTGTCGACTACAGGAAGCTGAATGACGTCACTCAGCAAGATGCCTATCCAATACCCCGAATAGATGACTCGTTGGACGCCCTGGCTGGGAGTCGATACTTCAGCACCTTGGATCTAACCAGTGGGTACTGGCAAGTTCCTCTCGACGACGACGCCCAGGATAAGGCTGCATTTATCACCCGCAGCAGCCTCTGGCGCTGGAAGGTGCTATCGTTTGGGTTGACGTCTGCCCCAGCGACATTCCAGTAATTGATGGAGTGAGTGCTGAAGGATCTCCATTGGAAAACCCTGCTCCTGTATCTAGACGACGTCATCGTCATTGCACCTGACTTCACTACCCACCTTCAACGACTCGGAGAGGTACTACAACATCTCCAGAGTGCCAACCTGAAGGTCAAACCCGCCAAGTGCGAACTCCTGAGCCAGAAAATACGCTACCTCGGACACGTGGTCAGCGCATATGGGGTGGCAACAGACCCAGAAAAAGTGGAGGCAGTTCAGAAATGGCCAAAGCCGAAGGATATCAAGATGTTACAAGCCTTTTTGGGTACCACCGGATACTACCGACAATATCTTCCAGATTACGCGACCGTCGCCAAACCCCTGACGGTCCTTACCGGGGAAGATGTTCCCTGGAAGTGGGAAACACCCGAAAGACAGGCGTTTAAAAAGCTAAAGGATGGGCTCAGTCAAGCCCCTGTATTAGGCTACCCAGACCCTACACTCCCCTATATCCTGGACACCGACGCCAGCGCAGTAGGAGTAGGAGGAGTACTCTCCCAAGTACAAGCAGGACAAGAAAAGGTCATCGCCTACTACAGCAAGACACTGTCCCCTGCAGAACGTATCTACTGCGTGACGCGGCGAGAACTCCTAACAGTAATCAAGGCAGCCAAACACTTCCGGCCATACCTATACGGCTGCGAATTTAAGCTACGAACCAATCACGCTTCCCTACGCTGGCTCTGCAGGCGGAAAGAACCCTCGAGCCAGATTGCACGATGGTTAAAGACCCTGGCCGAGTTTACCTACAGACTCGAACACCGCCCAGGAACCCAACACGGAAATGCAGACGGGCTCAGCAGACAAGAACCCTGTGCCAACTGTAAACAATGCCACACAATAGAGCAACGAGACGGAGGCCCTTCACATACGGAACTCACCGCAGAGACAGAGCAGGTGAACGTCACAGTCACCAACCCCGCCCAAAATGCTCAAGAGCTGGTACTAGCCCAGAGCGAAGGCTGCCACCCTGTGGCAAAGATGTACACGGTAGTGCAGACGGGTAAGCCGCTAACCCAACGAGAACTAGATTAAGGGAGCACAGAGCTCCGAACGCTACACGATCGGAGAGAGGCCATGAGCATCCAGCCAGACGGAACCCTGGTGGTGGAACTCGACCAACAAGGGCAGACCAAACGCTGTTCGGTATGCCCCCCAGCCTGGAGACGCAAGGTCGTGGGGGACACCCACCAACTGGCACATGCAGGCATCAATCATACACGCAACCGAATAATGCTGGACTGGTATTGGCCAGGGATGTCCGCTCTGACCCGCCGGATAGTGAAGACTTGTGAAGTGTGCCAAGTCGCAAAGAAGGGAAGGAAGCCCGGGGCCCCAGACGGACAAAGGCTATACGCCGGCCGGCCTTTCCAAAAATTAGCCATAGACCTGGTGGGCCCTCTACCCCTCACCAAGAGAAAGAATCGTTGGATCTTGGTCCTCACAGATCATTTTACGAGGTGGCAGGACGCCATTGCTCTACCTGACGCAACTGTACCTACAGTGGCTACGAGTCTAGATGAGCGAGTCTTTAGCTATTGGGGGACTCCCCGAGCAGCTACACTCTGACCAAGGGGCTAAATTTGAGTCCACCACACTAGAGGAGCTGTGTACCCTGTGGGGGAGTGCGCAAAATGCGTACCACCCCCTACCATCCACAGGGGTAACGGCATGGTAGAAAGGCAAAATCGGACCTTAGGGGACGCACTGAGGGCTCTCATACTCAAGAAGGGACAAGATTAATTATTACTACAATGAGTGAGAAACTACACTTATCGTGCTCGAAATTTCACCAAAACTGTGGTCACTATGCTTAAAACATGGTGCTTTCAATATCCTTATCTTTAGTTTTTTCAAAATCCATCTATAAAAAAAATTCCAAAAAACAAAAGCTACCGCATCCACCGAAAATCTGTGCGCCATTGCTGGTTGCTAAGGAACAAAAACCAAAAATAAAAAATTGTAAAAGTCAAAACTAGCCTAAGGCCATGTATTGAAGATAATTTAGAATTATAGAGCATATCATTCTACATAGAATGATACCAAAATGTAAGACCTTACTCTTACTTTGCTCACATGGAAATTGTGAACAGACAGTTACCAGTTTACTGTACTCATTCCGGAGTGCTCGGAGCATGTAAGAGATGTGTTTAATGATCAGTATGAGTTGTGAGTACAAGAGGATTGATTTACATGAGCATCGCCAAGCCTTAACATTTCCGCTTTGATGGACCTCAAGTAGGATGGGCGGAATAGCACCTCTCTTCTGTCGTAACCTTGTCGTCTTCTACACCACAGTACTTGCATTTTTTTCTGAAAACAGCCCCGAGGTGTAGTATGCTGTTTCAATTTCCTCTGCACACAAATGTTCCAGTATGTGAACCTAGGATACATAGACTTGGCATACACTTGTATAGACTTGCTCAACAAATTTTAACTTAATATTTAGAGAGCTCAAAAATGACAACTGTGAAAATCGAACTTTACCTTGACCAGAACACTGCTTTTAGACTCCGTAAAGTCAAACCACTGGACTATA
>CALYOO010000264.1:0-49090 GCA_945261195.1 Cryptosula pallasiana
GTTAATATTGTATGGCATTTAAGCGGCATTTGAGTGGCATTTAAGTAGCATTTGAGTTTTGATTATTTTTTTACTTAATTTGAACTTATATGGCATCTAGATTTTGAATGTATGGCATTTAAGTTTCGATAATTTTTTTTACATAATTTTAACTCATATGGTATCTTGAGAAAGAGAGAGAGAGAGAGGAGAGAGAGGCGAGAGAGGAGAGGGAGGAGAGAGGAGAGAGGAGATATATCTACATTGAAAAAATACATTGATTAAAAATGAAGCAATATATGTTTATATAAATTTATTAGATAATAAGTAGGGAAAATATCTCCATATAATATAGCTATAGTTAGTAAATACTAAGTAATACAAAGTACTACAGCTTGTAATGACAACCAATACATAGCTTTTTCCTATATAATGTCGTCTTTGATGTACTGATGTTATATTTTAGGAAAGAAGACTTCTGTTCTATATACTTTTGATTCCGTAATGAACTAAAATAAAAAGTTATGTATTAGTATAGGATGATTAAACAAAAATGTAAAATAATTACATGAATTTGAATTATAGTCCTAGTTACATTGGATGGTTTACATTATATAGAAAAGGGAAATAACTGACCAAGTTATATTGTTCAGCTTGCTCTTTCTTCAGCATAATTTTCATCATTTTCAGCAACATATCCTGACTCAAAATCATCAAAATCTCAACGTAGAAAATCTTCAAGATCATCATCATCATCAACTTCTAATAACTCTTTGTTGTACTTTGCTTGTTTACAATATTGTCTCCAATAAATGAGACTGAGCCTGTATGAAGAGCAAAATGAAAGATCGTATTCCGTATTAAATTCTCCTCTGTTTTTTTTCCTTTGTAGATCATCACACTTTGAATACTTTTTTTAGCTTCTGCAGCATATTTGTCTGGTATGGCGAGCGTCTTCATCAGCGTTTCTCCACATTTTTCAATGGTATAACGGATACAAATTACATTCGAGTGTCCTCCTTTAAATCGATGAGGAACAAATCTATCAACAACATCTCGGTAAAAGAAAATCGCGCCAGGTTCGAAACTATCGAGGGTCTTGATGTTCAAGAAGCGTTTGAGCTGACCTTTAGTCAACCTACTCAAATATAGTGATTCCTCTTCAGCTTTTTTATTGCTTAGAGGATGTCTGCTAACACGTTTGACATCATACCAAAGAACACTTTTATTTTTCGGTTTTCCCTTTCTACCCAAATATACAACGTTAAACGGAGGGGGTAATTATCACAGTTGAAGCTTTTAGCTGTTTCAACTGGACAGAAAAGTATTTTGGGCTCGAGTTCATTTATATCTGAAGGATCGTTGTAGCAGACTTGAGAATATCTACATTCCTTCTTACTTGATGGATGTATCACACCAGACACTCGCATAACACTTGGGATAAGAAGATCTTCAAATGTTTTGCAAACCGGAACTTTTGGTGAGTCAATCACTTGAGAACCTTTAGACTTTTCCAATTCCCTTGCTCTCCTTTCGTTGAGATACTCAACTGTAAAATGAGCTTTAGCTCCATTCTTCATTGTTTTGTTATCAACTGAAGGAGTTTGTTTTCTCACTATTCGTTTTCGTTTCCTTACTACTCGCTTTTTTGGAGCAGTTTTTTTTCTCTCAACAGTTGATTTGTCGTTTTTCATTTTATTCCCTGTTGGATATGGATCTGTGCAAAGGAGCTCTTCAGAAAGATCATCCATAACATTCTAAAAATAGAAGGGTAATATTTGCATGAGTGGCTAAAAGTGTATTTATTAGTTAGAGTATCTTATATATTTATATGAATTTATGACAAAAGCTAGAGTATCTTATATATATATATATATATATGTATATATATATGTATATATGTATATATGTATATATGTATATATATATATATATATATATATATATATATATATATATATATATATATATATATATATATATATATATATATATATATATATATATATATATATATATATATATATATGTATTTACTTAATATCATACTGCTTTTAGCATCTCAATTGGTAAGAAGTAAAATGTAATAGGTTGAACAAAATATTGTGAAATATTATAAAAACAACTAAAATATTTATAAACATGTGTGAAATGCTTCTAACATTAGTTCTAAAATACCTACAGAAGAAGATAGTCCTTCATCTATTTGGACATAATTATAAATATGTTTTCTGAATTTATAAAAAGTTTTTTTGTTCCACTTCATGTTATATAAATTTTTGAAAATTGTTTGATTCCAAACACTTCTTTCAATTTCTTTTAAAAAATCATTAATATTGACGATTTCCACCATTAGCAACACGGTTTCGAAACCGTTTTTTATAATGTCATCAAAAAGTTCTGTAGATACATCGTGTTTCTTACATCGCAACCCCATACTCATCATGTGTTGAGTTATACAGAAAATTATAACTTGGAATGTCAAACGTTCTACAGCTTTTTCTTCAACAACATCATTATTTATCACATAGTTATGATACATTTCTGGAAGGAAGTCCTTTAAGTAGATTGGGTTTGTTGTTGTATTGTTCTAAAATACAAGCGATAATTAGATAAGTAAAACAATTAAAGTTTTTTTTCAACTAGCGCTAAATAGTATTTTCTATTAATTCTTACCTTTTTGTCAAGCTGAGATTCCGACTCTAGATACAATGGTTAGTTTCCTACGTCTTGAGTATTAATTCTGAAAAAAACATGCAAAGAAATTGTTTAATTCTTTATCATCAATTTAAAGATAAATCGGACATAAAGCCTTCAGATAGTTGTGTTAGCTAGCAGAAATAATTGTATTTTTAGTCTTACCTTTATGAAGAGAGAGCTCCTAGTAGTTGCAATGGAAGGTGTAGTAGATGTTGCTCCTTCGCTCACCGTTGTTGAACTGGATGCTCTCTGTCTGAAACCCTTGCCTCTTAAATAGCTAAACTTGCACTGATTGACACGGATTGAGTTCAATAAAAAAGTGTTATTTGCGGGAAAATTTTGGTTTGATTTTCATGTTTTATTCGTGTGAAAATAAACTTTTCAATTCGCGTGAAAATAAATGTTTTATTCCCGCGAAAGCATTGGTTTTCCTTTGTGAAAATACATTTTTTTATTCCCGCGAAAACATTGGATTTTATTCGCGTGAAAATAAATGTTTTGTTCCCGTGAAAGCATTGGTTTTCCTTTGCGTGAAAATAAATTGTTTATTCCCGCGAAAGCATTGGTTTTCCTTCGTATAAAAATAATTTTTTTATTCCCGCGAAAACATTGGTTTTTATTCACGTGGAAATAAATGTTTTATTCCCGCGAAAGCATTGGTTTTTATTCGCGTGAAAATAAATTATTTATTCCCGCAAAAGCATTGGTTTTTATTTACGCGGAAATAAATTATTTATTGCCGCGAAAACAACGGTTTCCATTCGCGTGAAAATAAATTCATTATTCTCGCGAAAGCATTAGTTTTCCTTCGCGTGAAAATAAACTTTTTATTCTCGCGAAAACATTGGTTTTTATTCGCGTGAAAATAAATGTTTTATTCCCGTGAAAGCACTGTTTTTCCTTCGCGTGAAAATAAGTTTTTTATTCCCGCGAAAACATTGGTTTTCCTTCGCGTGAAAATAAATTATTTATTCCCGCGAAAACATTGGTTTTCATTAACATGAAAACAAATTCTCGATTCCCGCGAAAACATTGTTTTTTATTCCCGTGAAAGTAATTTTTTTATTCCCACGAAAGCATTGGTGTTCTTCCGTAAAGGCAATGTTTCATTAATTTAACCTTATGATAAATGGGATGATTTCAGCTATATAAGAAGCACTGTTTTCAGACAGAAAGCATTCACTTCAACATTAGCAACTGAAGGAGCAAGATCTACTACATCATCATCTACTACAACTACTAGAAGGACTTTCTGTATTAAGGTAAATCAACTTGCTGTACTATTGAGTATATATTTAATTTTTTACCGATTTAGATACGAACAGCAGTATGATATTGAGTAAATATACATATATATTTTCAAATTGGTTTAAAAAAAAAATCAAAATCATAACATGGATTTTTTTTATCTTTTAGAATGTCGACACAGGTCAATACAAAACAGCTGGAGAATAAAGAACCAAAACCTTCACAAGACAGGAAGGGGATTGATGGCAATGTACTTCTTCAATGCACTAAGATTCCCGTTCAACATGCCAGACAGGTGAAGAATAAAGAACCAAAACCTTTACAAGACAGGAAGGTGGCTGATGACAATTTACTTCTTCAACGCACTACGATTCCTTTTCAAAATGCCAGAGACAACAGCCTGGTGGCTCTCATCATCAAAAGCGCCTCTCTGTTAAGTACTCTATCTCCGGCTTCTAGAAAAACATTGAAAACATAGTCAAAGTTGAGGATTTACCAATACCTACAGTTATGCAGGTGTTAACCGTCGAGTTCCATGATGAAACGAAATGCACCATCATCTACAACTATAAAAAGGATGGAAAGATAGTTAGAGTGAACAGCACTATTCCATTGGCAGCAGGATTACTTGTTGATGAAGCTTCGTAAGTAGTAATATATGAGCAGATCTCCCTACCAAGTGTTTTTTTGTGGATCTGACCTTGGAGTTGAGACAATGGGTTACGGCGTTGGATGAATTCGCCGAGTTTATATTGTATTTTACTTGAGGGGTACTTGAGTGGCATTTGAGTGGCATTTGAGTTTTGATTAGTTTTTTACTTAATTTGAACTTATATGGCATATAGATTTTGAATGTATGGCATTCAAGTTTTGATAACTTTTTTACATAACTCGAACTCATATGGTATCTTGAGAGAGAGGGGAGAGGAGAGAGGAGAGAGGAGAGATGGGAGATGAGAGAGGAGAGAGAGGAGAGAGATTTTTTAGGCATTTAAGTGGCATTCGAGTTTTGATTATTATTTTACTTAATTTGAACTTATGTGGTATATAGATTTTGAATGTATGGCATTTAAGTTATGATAATTTTTTACATAATTGTATACATAATTATAACTCATAGGATGTCTAGATTTTGAATGTGATAGTTTTCTAGCAATTAATGTATATATGGTCAATTATGTGCATATTTATGGGTATATTTATATCTACATAGAGAGAGAGAAGAGAGGAGATATATCTAAATTGAATTAATACATTGATTAAAAATGAATCATTATATGATTATATACATTTATTACATAATAAGTAAGGAAAATCTCCCCATATAATATAGCTAGAGTCAGTAAATACTAAGTAATACAAAGCACTACAACTTGTAATAAATACAAAGTAGTAACAGTTAATGCATAGTTTGTTCCTTTACAATGATGTCTTTGATGTAGTGATGTTATATCTTAGGAAGGAAGACTTCTGTTCTATGTGCTTTTAATTTCGTAATGAACTAAAATAAGAAAGTTATGCATTAGTATAGAATGATTAAGCGAAAATGTAAAATAATTACATGAATTTGAATTATAGTTCTAGTTACATTGGATAGTTTACATTATTAGAAAAGGGAAATAACTCACCAAGTTACATTGTTCAACTTGTTCTTTCTTGAGCATTATTTTCACCAAGTGTTTTTGATTCTCTTTCATCTATCTAAAACAATTACCATGAAAATGTATATATTCAGCATTTTGTTGTAAAAATTCACTAATTACATCAAAAAAGTCCTTTTTTCACCTAGAAAATGTATATGTTCAGCATTTTTGTTGTAAAAAAATACACTATTTACACCAAAAAAAGTCCTTTTTTTCCCTGAAAAATGTATATATTCAGCATTTTGTTGTAAAAAATACACTAATTTCACCAAAAAAGTCCTTTTTTCACTTGTAAAATGTATATATTCAGCATTTTGTTTAATTTATGGTAAAAATTAGTAAAACTCACCTATAGTGATATGATAGCCTTGAGTTATAGATTAGCTTCTTGAGCTCTTGTTCTGGACAGTTTTCTTTTTCAGCATCATCGAAGTAGAATCCATGTAGTTTGAGTCTTCATTGGTTTGGTATCATCTAAGCAGGAGAGAAAGTAATGTTGTGTAACATTGAGTCTTCATTGGTTTGCTATCATCTTATCTTCAAAATCCATGTTATTTGAGTCTTCATTGGTTTGCCATCATCTAAGTAGGTGGTAGATCTTGAAAGGAATTTTTGCTGTGTTGGAGAAGTATGCTGTCTTCAAAACTCATGTAGTTTGAGTCTTCATTGGTTTGGTATCATCTAAGTAGGTGGTAGATCTTGAAAGGAATTCTTGCTGCGTTGGAGAAGTATGCTGTCTTCAAAATTCATGTAGTTTGAGTCTTCATTGGTTTGATATGATCTAAGTAGGTGGTAGATCTTGAAAGTTATTCTTGTGAAAGGAATTTTTGCTGTGTTGGAGAAGTATGCTGTCTTCAAAATTCATGTAGTTTGAGTCTTCATTGGTTTGATATGATCTAAGTAGGTGGTAGATCTTGAAAGGAATTCTTGCTGTGTTGGAGAAGTGTGCTGTCTTCAAAATTGATGTAGTTTGAGTCTTCATTGGTTTGGCATCATCTAAGTAGGTGGTAGATCTTGAAAGGAATTCTTGATGTGTTGGAGAAGTATGCTGTCTTCAAAACTCATGTAGTTTGAGTCTTCATTGGTTTGGTATCATCTAAGTAGGTGGTAGATCTTGAAAGGAATTCTTGCTGTGTTGGAGAAGTATGCTGTCTTCAAAATTCATGTAGTTTGAGTCTTCATTGGTTTTCAAAACTCATGTAGTTTGAGTCTTCATTGGTTTGGTATCATCTAAGTAGGTGGTAGATCTTGAAAGGAATTCTTGCTGTGTTGGAGAAGTATGCTGTCTTCAAAATTCATGTAGTTTGAGTCTTCATTGGTTTGATATGATCTAAGTAGGTGGTAGATCTTGAAAGGAATTCTTGCTGTGTTGGAGAAGTGTGCTGTCTTCAAAATTGATGTAGTTTGAGTCTTCATTGGTTTGGCATCATCTAAGTAGGTGGTAGATCTTAAAAGGAATTCTTGCTGTGTTGGAGAAGTATGCTGTCTTCAAAATTCATGTAGTTTGAGTCTTCATTGGTTTGATATGATCTAAGTAGGTGGTAGATCTTGAAAGGAATTCTTGCTGTGTTGGAGAAGTATGCTGTCTTCAAAATTGATGTAGTTTGAGTCTTCATTGGTTTGGCATCATCTAAGTAGGTGGTAGATCTTGAAAGGAATTCTTGCTGTGTTGGAGAAGTGTGCTGTCTTCAAAATTGATGTAGTTTGAGTCTTCATTGGTTTGGCATCATCTAAGTAGGTGGTAGATCTTGAAAGGAATTCTTGCTGTGTTGGAGAAGTATGCTGTCTTCAAAACTCATGTAGTTTGAGTCTTCATTGGTTTGGTATCATCTAAGTAGGTGGTAGATCTTGAAAGGAATTCTTGCTGTGTTGGAGAAGTATGCTGTCTTCAAAATTCATGTAGTTTGAGTCTTCATTGGTTTTCAAAACTCATGTAGTTTGAGTCTTCATTGGTTTGGTATCATCTAAGTAGGTGGTAGATCTTGAAAGGAATTCTTGCTGTGTTGGAGAAGTATGCTGTCTTCAAAATTCATGTAGTTTGAGTCTTCATTGGTTTGATATGAGCTAAGTAGTGGTAGATCTTGAAAGGAATTCTTGCTGAGTTGGAGAAGTGTGCTGTCTGCAAAATTGATGTAGTTTGAGTCTTCATTGGTTTGGCATCATCTAAGTAGGTGGTAGATCTTGAAAGGAATTCTTGTTGTGTTGGAGAAGTATGCTGTCTTCAAAATTCATGTAGTTTGAGTCTTCATTGGTTTTCAAAACTCATGTAGTTTGAGTCTTCATTGGTTTGGTATCATCTAAATAGGTGGTAGATCTTGAAAGGAATTCTTGCTGTGTTGGAGAAGTATGCTGTCTTCAAAATTCATGTAGTTTGAGTCATCATTGGTTTTCAAAACTCATGTAGTTTGAGTCTTCATTGGTTTGGTATCATCTAAGTAGGTGGTAGATCTTGAAAGGAATTCTTGCTGTGTTGGAGAAGTATGCTGTCTTCAAATGATGTAGTTTGAGTCTTCATTGGTTTGGTATCATCTAAGTAGGTGGATCTTGAAAGGAATTCTTGCTGTGTCACATAAGTAGGAGAGAAAGTCATGTTGTTTTACATCTATCATTGGTGTTGGTAGATCTTGACCACATGTTTATAGTCTTTGCTACTGCTGCATTTCGTCTCAAACAAGACTCCAAAGTAGACATCATAACTACAAAATACAAAAAAATTGATTGTTACAATTGATTCATTTATTTTCATCGGCTTTAGCTTTATCTACATAGAGTAGCGAAGAAAAAGTTTGTGTGAGTATAAAACTATCTAGTAGAGATAAATTTATATCTAGGTTCAACTAGCATTGAATAATTATTATTATTTTGTTAATAATAAATAAGTAGAGTCTGCTACTTTACTAGAGCTTGGACAAACACTTATTTTAAAAATGAATAATTAGAGCTTTCTACTAGTGTTAAATAATTATTGATAATAATTTACCTTATCACCACTTAGAGCCAGATGATTTAATTAACTAAAGACAAATAATTATTTTAGCATTTCTTACCTTGATGCTGGATGTGCTCCTAGTAGCTGTAGTAGATGATGGTTCTCCGCTTGCTGTTGAAGAACTGGATGCTTTCTGTGTGAAAACAGTGGCTCTTAAATAGCTAAAGTTGCACTGATTAAACCCTATGAATCAGCATTTTTTCCAATGCTTTCGCGGGAATAAATAATTTATTTTCACGCGAATAGAAACAGTTGCTTTCGCGGGAATAAATAGTTTATTTTCACGCGAATAGAAACTGTTGCTTTCGCGGGAATAAATAGTTTATTTTCACGCGAATAGAAACAGTTGCTTTCGCGGGAATAAATAATTTATTTTCACACGAATAGAAACAGTTGCTTTCGCGGGAATAAATAATTTATTTTCACACGAATAGAAACGGTTGCTTTCGCGGGAATAAATAGTTTATTTTCACACGGATAGAAACAGTTGCTTTCGCGGGAATAAATAGTTTATTTTCACGCGAATAGAAACAGTTGCTTTCGCGGGAATAAATAATTTATTTTCACACGAATAGAAACAGTTGCTTTCGCGGGAATAAATAGTTTATTTTCACGCGGATAGAAACAGTTGTTTTCGCGGGAATAAATAATTTATTTTCACACGAATAGAAACAGTTGCTTTCGCGGGAATAAATAATTTATTTTCACACGAATAGAAACAGTTGCTTTCGCGGGAATAAATAATTTATTTTCACACGAATAGAAACGGTTGCTTTCGCGGGGAATAAATATTTTATTTTCACGCGAATACAAACCAATGTTTTCGCGGGAATAAATAATTTATTTTCACACGGATAGAAACCGTTGCTTTCGCGGGAATAGAAATTTTATTTTCCCGCGAATACAAACCAAAGCTTTTGCGGGAATCAATACTTCATTTTCACGCGAATGGAAACCGTTGCTTTCGCGGGAATAAATATTTTATTTTCACGCGAATACAAACCAATGTTTTCGCGGGAATAAATAATTTATTTTCACACGGATGGAAACCGTTGCTTTTGCGGGAATAAATAATTTATTTTCACGCGAATAGAAACAGTTGCTTTCGCGGGAATAAATAGTTTATTTTCACGCGAATAGAAACAGTTGCTTTCGCGGGAATAAACAGTTTTTATTCCCGCGAAAGCATTGGAAAAAATGCTGATTGATAGGGTTTAATCAGTGCAACTTTAGCTATTTAAGAGCCACTGTTTTCACTTAGAAAGCATCCAGTTCTTCAACAGCAAGCGGAGAAGCATCATCTACTACAGCTACTAGGAGAGCATCAAGGTAAGAAATGCTAAAATAATTATTTGTCTTTAGTTAATTAAATCATCTGGCTCTAAGTGGTGATAAGGTAAAAAATAATCAACAATCATTTAACACTAGTAGAAAGCTCTAATTATTTATTTTTAAAATAAATATTAAAAACTTGTGAAAATGAACTGGTAACATTACGTCGACTGAAATAATGCCTAAAACGACTCGCATAAATTTTGGTGTGACCAAAAACGGGCTGAAAACCTTTACCTTTAGAGCGAGTACAAAATTATCATAACTTGCTATAGCGAATATTCTAAGAAATATTTGTTTTTTCCGTTGCTAACTTAACGTAAATATTTGAAACGGATGTCACATGATCTCAATCGGTTTTTGTCAACTGAAACACTTAGTTACTCGTAAACATTTGATACTCGCTTGATTTTTTGGTTGATAACAGCAATATCCCAATTTGGTTTATCGTAAATATTTCAAAAACGGATATCGAGTGATTTCTGTTAGTATTTTCTACCAAATCGCTTAGTTACTCGTAAACATTTGAAAATCGCTTGATTTTTTCGTTGATAAAACATGTCGCAAGTATCTATTAACAAATATTACCGTGATTTCAATCAGTTTTCCTTACTAGATTACTTAGTTACTCATCAACATTTCATAATCGCTTTCATTAATAGTCGTTGCAAAGCAATGTTGTATTTAAAAAATATTACTACGATTCCAATCAATTTGGTTTTAATTATTTATATTTAAAATAATCGAACCTCAACTAGAATTCACTCCTAGGTAATTTATCTTTACTAGATAATTTTATGCTAATAGTAATAGTATCTAAGTTATTTCTTTGTAAGATCGCAGACTTTGACATTAACAAAATTGTGTGTTTGTCCAAGCACTAGTAAAGTAACTGACTCTAATTATTTATTGTTAACAAAGTAATTAATATTTAATGCTAGTTGAACCTAGATATTAATTTATCTCTAATAGATAGTTTCATACTCACACAAACTGTTTCTTCGCTACTTTATGTATATGAAGATAAAACCAATGAAAATAAATGAAACAATTGTAACAATCAATTTTTTGTATTTTGTAGACACAATGCCTACTTTGGACTCTTGTTTGAGACAAAACGCAGTAGCAGCAAAGACTATAAAACATCTGGATAAGATCCAATTGAAGTAACTGCAGATAACTAAAGGAAAAACATGTGCTACAGCATACAGAGTGAACAAGGTGTGTGTAGATTATTACTCAGTCTCATTACACTACTATTACTAAGAATTATTGTAGGTGTTGGATAAAGGATTGAGTATAACAAAGTCATGTTTGAGCTAATAAGTTGTTGCTAAGATGTTTGAATTAACAACTAGGTAGCTAAAATAAGTTTTTTATGAGGATCTCCTGACAGTTGTGATTCCTTGAGTGGTGAGCAGACTTTTAAATCTACTGTAGTTATCTTTTGTTGATCTTATTGAGTCTTTATCAGTTAGTACATCTTGCAACAAATTCTTTGATAGCTTAGCGCTAAGCCATCTTCCCTTGAGTTTTATCCTGTCAGTATCCAGATAGTATTTTCCAGAATCTCTCAATTGATACAATATTTTTACACCTAACGCTTGATTGTCTTTACTAGCTGTCATGTCGGATACTTTCTTTTTAAACTCTTCTAATTGTTGCATCATTCTCTCCGAATCTCTATTGCTATCATCGTCAATTGTGTTTCTATCAAACGATGATGGTGAGAGCTTTGGTGTTTTAGCAGAGCTCCAGCTCTTTGGTTGCTTGTACTCTCCCCTAATCTTTCCAAAATCACTCCGATAGGTTTTTGTGCTTTGAACATTTTCATTTGTCTTTTTGCGCTCAAGCAACTCGTTTTTGATTCCCATTACTATTTCATTCGTTTCAACCAAAATATTCTGGATTTTCTCGATATCTCTCACCATTTTGTCTTTTGTCGAGTTGTCATACAATGATGACGCAAACTTGTCTTGGTCTGTTGATTTAGCCCCACTGTTCTTTTCCATCAAACTATGATACTCCTCTTCTGGTATAACAAAATAACGTTCACCATATTTTAAAGGAGGAAGATTCATTTTGTATTGATATTAAAACCTGTGCAATCAGGATGATTATAGGGTCTAAAAAAAGCTACCTCTCCCAATCTGCATTAAAATTTGTTGTTTGTCAGCAATCAGTGTTTGTACCTCCTTGAAGCGCTACTACCTAATAAACTGAGTTGTGTACTGATTAGTTTTTTGTAGCTCTTTTTTGAAGCCTCCTCTCTCCTCTACCAAATACTCCTCTCTCCTCTCTTGCAGTTATTTCCCAAATACTGTAAATTTTAACCATCTAGAGGACTAATTTGGTGATTTTTCAACATATTTTATAGCATTCAATATAGTTATTATGTCATAGATGTATATTATTCATTCTAGATATAAATATATCCGTAAATATGTACATAATTATCCATATATACATGGTTGTATAAAAAACTAAAAAATCTCTCTCTCTCCTCTCTTCTCTCTCCTCTGTACATAGCTATAAAATGTTAATATGGACATGAATTTGGACATGCACATGTACATAAATATGGACATAGGTATGTACATAAATGGACATGAATATGGACATGTACATAAATGGATATGAATATGGACATGAATATGGACATGAATATGGACATAGGTATGTACATAAATGGACATGAATATGGACATGTACATAAATGGACATGAATATGGACATGAATATGGACATGAATATGGACATGAATATGGACATGAATATGGACATGAATATGGACATGAATATGGACATGTACCTATTCATGTCCATTTATGCACATGTACATGAATATGGACATATGCGTATTTACTGACTCTAGCTATATTATATAGGAAGATTTTCCCTACTTATTATGTAATAAATGTATATAATCATACAATGATTCATTTTCGATCAATATATTTATTCAATTTAGATATATCTCCTCTCTCATCTCTCTATGTAGATATAAATATACTCATAAATATGTATATAATCAACCATATATACATGAATGTATAGAAAACTAAAAAATCTCTCTCCTCTCTCTCTCCTCTCTCTCTTTCTTTCTCTCATGATACCATATGTATGTATGTATGCATTGATTGTCATTACGAGTTGTGGTGCTTTGTATTACTTAGTATTTACTGACTCTAGCTATGTTATATAGGAAGATTTTCCCTACTTATTATGTAATCAGGTATATAATCAGATAATGTTTCATTTTTGATCAATATATTTATTCAATGTAGATATATCTCCTCTCTCTCTATGTAGATATAAATATATCCATAAATATGTACATAATTCCTCTCTTGCAGTTATTTCCCAAATACTGTAGATTTTAACCATCTAGAGGTCTAATTTGGTAATTTTCCAACATATTTTATAGCGTTTAATATACTTATTATGTAATAAATGTATATTATTCAATGATGTAAATGTAAATATATCCATAAATATGTACATAATTATCCATATATACATAAATGTATAAAAAACTAAAAAAAATCTCTCCTCCCTCTCCTCTCTCTTCTCTCCTCTCTCATCTCTCCTCTCCCCTCTCTCCAGAAGATTTTCCCTACTTATTATGTAATCAGGTATATAATCATATAATTTTCATTTTTGATCAATATATTTGTTCAATGTAGATATATCTCCTCTCTCTATGTAGATATAAATATAGCCATAAATATGTACATAACTAACCATATATACATGAATGTATAGAAAACTAAAAAATCTCTCTCCTCTCTCTCTCCTCTCTCATCTCCCATCTCTCCTCTCTCCTCTCCCCTCTCTCTCAAGATACCATATGAGTTCGAGTTATGTAAAAAAGTTATCAAAACTTGAATGCCATACATTCAAAATCTATATGCCATATAAGTTCAAATTAAGTAAAAAACTAATCAAAACTCAAATGCCACTTAAATGCCATTCAAATGCCACTCAAGTACCCCTCAAGTAAAATACAATATAAACTCGGCGAATTCATCCAACGCCGTAACCCATTGTCTCAACCCCAAGGTCTAATCCACAAAAAAACACTTGGTAGGGAGATCTGCTCATATATTACTACTTTCGTAAATAAGACTATTGATTTTGATCTACATGGGTGTTGAAAAGACTAGAAAAGCAATTTTTTGTGCTGCTACAGAAACAGGATCTACTCTGAGGTGAAACAATGCGTTTGATTTATTACCAAGGAAGAGTATGAGACAAATCAATGCTTATTTCGTGGTAGCTCATCTCCAGGATTTTCCAACAGACAGAGTCATATGTTTCCAAAACCCTGAAGTGATAACAAAATCTGACAGGCGATGGTATGGGGATGAAGAGACTCTTCTAGTTCAATACAGAAGTGTCGTAGATGAAGAATTACTGATCGGAGATATGCGCATTCCTCTTCAAATAGCTTCTGCTGTGACATCGGAAAGATTTGGAGTTATTCTGTTTAAGGGACTGAGCCGAAACGCGGACAATTCAATTTTCCACAACATCAGTGTACTCGCAGCTCATCAAGCCTTCGTCCAAGCCTCGGAACTGACTGATAATCCAAACTCTGATGATTTTCTCAACTACTTCGATGATGCCGAAAAAGAAGACTGTCCAGAACAAAAGCTCGAGAAGCTAATCTATAACTCAAGGGAATCATATCACTATAGGTAAGTTTTATTAATTTTTACCATAATTTAAAAATGTTATTTTGTGAAAATTTTGTGTATTCTTACAATGAAAAAATGTTTAATTTCTCTTTCTCGCGTAAATAACAACAGTAAAATGATTTATCACGTAAATGATCAACTCATGAACATTTTTTGTAAAACATTTTTAAATTATATACATTTTGGATGAAAAAAGGACTTTTTTGTGTGTAATCAGTGTATTTTTTTACATAGAAGTTGAAAAAATAACAAAATGTTATAATTATTTTACAAAAATGCTCAAGTTCTCACTTAAATAACACGATTTATCACATAAATGATCAATTCATTAGCATTTGTTGTAAAACATTTTTAAATTATATATATATATATATATATATATATATATATATATATATATATATATATATATATATATATATATATATATATATATATATATATATATATATATATATATATATATTCCGGATCCAGATGAGAAAAAGGACTTTTTCGTGTGTAATCAGTGTATTTTTTACATAGAAGTTGAAAAAGATAACAAAAGTTTGTAATTATTTGACAATAATTTTTAATCATACTATACTAATACATCACTTTTTATTTTAGTCCATTATGGGATAAAAAGAACGCAAAATAAAGGACTTGCTCCCTACAAAAAAGAATGAGCTGAACAATGTAACAAAAGTTTGTAATTATTTGACAATAATTTTTAATCATACTATACTAATACATCACTTTTTATTTTAGTCCATTATGGGATAAAAAGAACGCAAAATAAAGGACTTGCTCCCTACAAAAAAGAATGAGCTGAACAATGTAACTAAGTGACTTATTTTCTAATGTAGCTAAGAGTAAAATTCAAATTCGATAAAATTTATTTATATAATGAATAATTTTTGTATTTTAGTTCATTATGGAATCAAAAAGCACACAGAATACAGGACTTCCTCCCTGAGATATATCATATATCATCAGCACATCAAAGAAGTTATTGTTCAGGAAAAATGCATTGTAACAATTGATATTGTAAGCTATAGTAGTTTGTATTACACAAAATTTACTGAGAACAGTTTTAAGAATGTCAAAAACTAGATATGGTGTTTTCTATTACAACTATTTTCCCAATACTGTAAATTTTTTATCATCTAGAGGAGTAATTTGGTGATTTTTGACGGTTTTTTAAAAATAAATGTCGAAAACTATATATTTCAATGATTATTTTTAAAAAAACGTTAAAAAAAGGTATGTAATAAAACCCTGTTTTGAAACATAAAAAATTTAAAACGAAGGTGTAGGATAAAACCCTCACTCAAAAGATTAATGAAAATTGAATGGAATAAAAGAATATATTACCAAATACCATATTTTTCTTGTAAATATATAGTAAAAATCTCTATAATATCGTTGGTATTAGGCAAAAATTACTGTAAAACAGTTTTAAGATTGTCAAAAGCTAAATATGGTGTTTCTATTGCAATTATTTCCCAAATAATGTAAATTTTAATCATCTAGAGGAGTAATTTGGTGATTTTTGATGGTTTTTTTTTAAAAAAAGAATGATTAGTTTCGAAAAGGTTAAAAGAAAAGCTATATAATAATTTAAAAAAAAATATCGAAAACTATAGATTTCAATGCTAATTTTTAAAAAAAGTTAAAAAAGCTATGTAATAAAACCCTGTTTTGAAACATAAATAATTTAAAACGAAGGTGTAGGATAAAACCCTGACTCAAAAAAATTAATTAAAATTGAATGGAATAAAAGAATATTTTACCAAATACCACATTTTTCTTGTAAATGTATAGTAAAAATCTCTATAATATCATTGCTATTACACAAAATTTACTGTAAAACAGTTTTAAGAATGTCAAAAACTAAATATGGTGTTTCTATTGCAACTATTTCCCAAATAGTGTAAATTTTAATCATCTAGAGAAGTAATTTTGTGATTTTTGATGGTTTTTTTAAAAAAATAGTGATTAGTTTTAAAAAGGTTAAAAGGAAAGCTATATAATAAAATCCTGCTTTGAAACATAAAAAATTTAAAAGGAAAGTGTAGGATAAAACCCTCACTCAAAAATAATTAATGAAAATTGAATGGAATAAAAGAATATTTTACCAAATACCGCATTTTTCTTGTAAATATATAGTAAAAATCTCTAAAATAACGTTGGCAAAATTTACTGAAAATGGTTTTAAGAATGTCCAAGACTAAATATGGTGTTTCCATTGCAATTATTTGCCAAATAGTGTAAATTTTAATTATCTAGAGGAGTAATTTAATGATTTTTGATCGTTTTCTTAAAAACAATAATGAAAACTGTATGTTTAAATGTTTATTTTCAAAAAGATCCATATAATATCATTGAATAAATTAGTCAAATTTAACACTCAAATTTTTTATTATCGAGTAGATTTAATGTTTCTATTGTGATTAATTCTCAAATATTGTAAATTTTAACTATCTAGAGGAGTAATTTGTCGATTTTGATGCTTTTTTTCTAAAAAAAAACGATCACGTAATACCACATACTTCAGTTCTAATTCGTTTGAACACTTTCATGGGAGACAAAAAATAAAAAATTTCATTGATTTAGTTTCAGAATTGATGTTGCCATCGAAAATGGATTGTTCTTGAATGGGTAAATCCATAGCCTCCTCATCATCATGACAGAAGTTTTCTGATGATTGCATTTTGAAAAACAAATTACATTGATTTAGTTTTCAGAATTAAAGTTGCCATCAAAAATGGTTTGTTCTCGAATGGGTAAATCCATAGCCTTCTCATCATCATGACATAAGTTTTCTGATGATCGCATTTTAAAAAATGATTACGTCATACCACGTACTTCAGTTCTAATTCATTTGAACAATAATGAATCCTTTCGGTCGAACATTGAATAGTTATTTTCCTCTCTCTCCGCAATATCTCCAACCTCTCGGAGATAGCGATTGTTCTGTTTAAAAAAAATAATGGAAATTGTATATATAAATGATTATTTTGGAAATGGTAAATTTTTAAAAAAATTCAAAAGGAAGATGTGGGATAAAACCCTCACTCAAAAAACTATTTTGTATGATAGGTTGTTTACCTAACAATAAGAAAATAATGAAAACTGTATACTTAGACAATTATTGAAAAAATTAATGTAAATTGAATAGAATAAAAGAATATTTTACCAAATACGTTGTTTTTTTTTGTAAATATATACAAATAGATAAAATTTAACCATTTAGAGGACGATTTCTTTTTGCAAGAAAATTAATGAAAATTGAATGAAATGAGAGAATATTTTACCAAATACCTCTTTTTTTGTAGATGTATACAAATAATATCTAGCTTCATCCATTTGCCCATTTAAAATCATGTTTGAAGGCACTCAAGATATTTTATAGTATTAGCATTTAATATAGTTATTATATAATAAATGCATATATTCATACAACAATTCCTTTTTGTTTGATGTAGACAGAAATAGTCATAAATATGTACATAATTATCCATACATACATGAATGTATAGGAAAAGCCTATGCATTGATTGTCATTACAAGTTGTAGTGTTTTGTATTACTTAATATTTACTGACTCTATCTATATTATATGAGATTTCCCCTACTTATTATGCAATAGATGTATATAATCATATATTGATTCATTTTTAATCAATGTCTTTATTCAATGTAGATATATCTCCTCTCTCCTCTCTCTCATCTCTCCTCTTTTCCTCTCTCCTCTCTCTCTCTCAAGATATCATATGAGTTCGAATTACAAAAGTTATCAAAACTTAAATGCCATACATTCAAAATTTAGATGCCATATGAGTTAGAATTATGTAAAAAAAATTATCAAAACTTAAATGCCATACATTCAAAATCTAAATGCCATATAAGTTCAAATTAAGTAAAAAAATAATCAAAACTCAAATGCCACTTAAATGCCACTCAAATTCCACTTAAATGCCACACAATATTAACTCGGCGAATCTAGTCAACGTTGTAACCCATTGCATCAACTCCGGGCATTCACCCCACAAAAAAACACTTGGTAGGGAGATCTGCTCGTATACTACTACTGATTTCCACTCGGGGTGTTCTGTCATTTTCAGTACTCAGAAAGTTTCCCAGGTCTGATTTCTTTACACGTCCTCTAATTTTTACACCTCTAGCAGATCTTCCAACTCTTCTAGTGTTGAATCATCCAACAGCCCATTACCGCCCACAATAGTTTCAAGCTCTGTCCCTATAAGCTTTGCATACTTCCAAACTCCATACGTTGTGAATCCTCCCTCATCCAGCTTGCTGGTGGTTCGTACAAGTTTTTCACACTGTCCACAGGATCATTAGGTTTGGATTTGTAAGTTCCTGTTATCATAATTGGTATACCTTTTAGGTATGCTCAATGACATTTGATTGATCTCCAGTCACATGATACTGGAGCTCATCTCTACTCATACTACTATACAATGTCACCCTCACTCACTTGGCATTTTGTCTACGCCTGCTCTATCTCAAACGATCTACAAATATACTCTTAACCGGTGATTGATTCTGCTCTGTTAATATATATAGAGATCAATGTAGCTATACAACATTTGATCAATATTTTGTTTGATCACATATAATATGAAAATCTTGGCTTTAAGCCTACATTGTGTCCCAGTTCTTGACCTCACACACTGGCTTTGCTGCGCCTGGGTTCAAAGATTTGTGTAGACATAATAAAGTAGCGGTGTATAGCAAGCAAGCATAAAAAGCACATCAGTCCATCAGTTGTGTGTCACTTTGTGACAGCCATAAAGGGATGCCCATATTCTGTATTGATTTATTCATCTTCTCTTGGCTCTCCAAATGCTATACCTAAAAAAAAGAATCCATAGGTACAGAAGCCGGCTACACCACCGGTCCATTTTCGCAAGCTCAAAGCATATCTGTTTGGCAGTTTTGCTAGTAGAGCTGAAAAATACTCCAAAGTTACCAGCTGTCCCCACAGAGACACCCCTTACCCACCACCATCATCATGGGTAGAAAAAAAGCTAAAGTCACTGATGACCAACCACCTCTCCTGCCAAAACAGTCACACGCACATCCTACAGCATGGGTATCTACAAAAAGCCTGGGAAGTGGTGTTTTTCCTTCTAATTTTCCGGAATCTATAAACCACTCCCAGAAAGCACTGATTTTCCCAAGTCTGCTTCATTTGGAGAAAAAAGGGGAATTGTTTGTTAAGATAATACTACAACAGATTTAATATGGTGGTAGTCTCCAACGTGGCTAACCCCACCCCCCCCCCCCCATATTGAACATTAGAAAAATTCCAGTCAACTAAAAAGCCGCCATTATCCAGTCTGTTTCTCATCCATAAGCTCCCACTAACCACCCTGCATACACCATTGGCTAACAATTGTTGTTAGCCAAGTGTGTTTGCAGGGTGGAAAGTGGATAGTGGATATCTCTAAAATCAAACAAACTGGAATGCGTGGTGCCACCAACATCGTAGCCACAGACAGCCCGATTTCTACAACATTCAAAACTTCTAATAAGGTAGAAAAAGGATACTTTGACGTACAATAAGTCTTTGGAGTTCCACTTGAGACCAAAATAGCTGAATATTATCCATTTCTGCCTACTATGCCTACGTGTAAGCCAGTATTATATCCTGCCTCCAGAGCTGACATTCTAACCATACAGAAAATCAGTATTTTTGGAAAAAGAAAGACCAATAGCCAACAGATGTAGTTATTGTAAGGCTTGATATGATAAATTAATTTTGTTAATGACATACTAGCCCTCCGTTGTCCAGGTCCCCTCAGCTGCACAGCATGGAGTTTCCCCATTCCCTCCAATTTTCCTGCTCTCCTCAAGGCCTCATTTCTGTCGCAGGACCTGCAACCACTGCTCAGACTGCTTTGATTTACAGCCAGTGCCTGTGACATGAATCTCTCATAGGCTATAGTTACCGTCAAAGTCGCACAAATTGCCCATACCTTCCTCACCCTTCACCCAGTACACTCAAAATTATTGGCCATTGGCAGGTTTCCATAAAAGGGATGATAACTCAGAGAGCTACACACGGAGCAGCTTCTGGCCAATCATGTCCCAACCTATACCTATTGTAAGTACTTCAACCCAATGGCTCGATCTATCAATGTTGGTACCTAGTCCTTTTTTGCTCTGATTGTGAGAGATGAGCCTCGCAACCCATTTTCCAGAGGGCTGCTCCCTTAGTTTTCTTGGCAAAGATGAAAATTATTACTTACCATCTGAAAATGGGCAAACACTCACACTGTTCCAACTGTTCAGGCTAGTTCTGTCTACCTCAATGAGCAATACCTGAAATTCTTTTGACCCTGAATGTATGCCGCCAGTTGCCAGAAGATTAATTATTACCACGAAAAAGAAGTTAGAAAATTCCACTGCTGAGGAGCATTTCCAAAGCGCCCGGTACACACACAGAAAAACGTGGAGGAGTTTTAATCCTATTTCAATCATTTCTTACTATCCACGAACGTAATCACCTGAGCGATTGAAATGCGATTAAGCAGGGAGTAATTTATTACCTCAGCCAATGCACTGGTTAATGATCCGTATTCAATCACTTTAGGATTAAAATTTGGATTGAGTTAGTCTCCCAAGGATTAAAAACAAGAGCATTTTTGATCACTGTATATGCATATTGTTAATCGCATGATGATTGTTATTTGGAGCATTGTTAGTCCAGTCATTGATTAAAATTAGGATAAATAAGATTAAATACGGTTTTCCTTTAAGAGCGATTAAATATTGGAAGCGATTTGAATTGGAGGTAATTCTTTTGTATTGGATCTAGCTGGTAGAAAATGACAAAGCTTATTTCAGAATGTAATGGCAACTTGTATTGAACGAGGAAACTGAGATCAGTACAGCACCATTAAAAAGGAAATACAGCGATTACATCATAAAACCATCTAAGAAGATAAAAAAGAAATCGATAAAAATAACTGGCTCGATTGAATGATGATTAGTATAGTATAGTCTATTAGGACATAGATCCAGTGGGGTACACTCCGCGTACATGCAATAGATTCCAAGTTGAAACTGAGAGATGATGGCTGATTTTCATCTTCAAGCTCCTAAAATAAGAGTGATATCATTGGGCACATTTTACAATAAGAAGGTATCCCAAAATAAAAAATAAACCGAATCCAACAAACCTTCAGGAGTTGAAAATGAAGATTGGGCAACATCACAGCTGTTTGTTCATCATCTGTGACCTCTTGACTTCATGTATATTCAATTTTTGTTTAAAGAAAGACATCTCTAGTTGGTGACTGTTCTAAAATGCAGAATTATGATATAGTAGCCACTTTTATTTGCAGCCACTTCAAGTTCAAAAGTTTTGAATGTGACAAAAAAGAAAACAATCAATTAGTTACTAAACAACATTCAACATCATTTGTTCAGTTTAGTATTTTAACTTAGTTACTAATCAATACACAAACAATTGTGTATTCATAGTATATCTTATTTACCTGCTTCTGTGTCATCATTAACTTAGAGTTTTGAGACAGCTGTGTAAGCCTTCATCATCCTCGTGTGCTCTCTTTGAAGCGGGAAAATAATAGCCTATTCAGGGACAATAAGACTGTATGCTTAGGCGATCATTGATACCCCCACTTGCTATTAGGTAATCATACTATAAATGCCAAGGCTTTTCTCCATTTTAATCATATCAGGAGTAAAATCCAACTTGAAGATAAGAGCCAGAGTTCAATCATTTCGGGATTAAAGTTCTTACTGGGTCAGTAAAGCTAACAATTAAGGACTTGTAGAATAACAACACCGTAGAACCACATTGTAATCGCTTGAGGAGTAAAGTTCTTACTAGCTGATTAAAACCAGAGTTTAATCCCCTGAGAGTGATTTATTGACCTACCCACAATTTCAGGCAAAGTTATTGTCTGATTTTAATCCTTAATTACTCCTTCCAGCAAACACTCCCGAATTTTCTACTGAAATACCAGATATCACCCCTAATGATGCCGGATTGTACTCTTATATTAATCATTACAGTGTTTAATCACCTGTTTAATCCCAAATGTTCCACATTTTTCTGTGTGTGTATATTTAGGCCCAACTGGGGTAACTTCTCCACTTTCTTCCAGTACCAACCAATGCAATGGCCAACACTGTTCAGGGAGCGTTGCTCTATATAAACAAGTAGAAGTTTCTATTGAAAACAAAGTCATTTCCCTCTACCCCTTCTCTAGTACAACTATGTGCCCTCCCCCCTCATATTTCAAGTCAATCGCACTGTCCAAGTGCAAGATTCCCATTTGAAGCTGTCTCCCGGTACCTAACTCTTTAACTCTGCTGACTTTTTCAAACTCATTTCCTGTCAAGGTGAAGGTCACCACTCCACCGTTCTCTTATAATCCCAAGATTTCCAACCTTCCCTCCTAAAATCCAACATCCTTCAGCAATGCTCCTGCCCCGGGAAGAATCTACTTTAACCACCACTTCTAAGAAGCTTCGGCAGACCTAACAGAAGAAGGCAGTTAAAAATACAGAGAAAACTTATTGCCTTGTGAGATCAGCAGGTTGTCTGGGTATTACAAGATATGGAGCTAAAAGGCAGAAGCAGCAAGCGTCCAAGAAGCCTCTGAGATCATGTGCAGATAATATTTTTTAGCCCCTGAAAGAAAATATAGATGAACTGATTAGGTAACCACAAGCTGGTGTATTGCTAATGCGTTTAAATTGTTTTTTAGCAACTTTCCAATGGGTAGAATTGTGACTAGCCAATAAATATACACTATTTCAACTCATTAGTACGTATATCCTGTCTATAGTTGCTGCATGTATTGTCATTATGTTCAGAGCTAGTTCAAGATTGACAGTGGACACATTTGTTTGTTGTTAGTGCTTGCATATTAGTACGGAATACATTGTATTACTTTGCTAAAGCACTGTGTTAATAGTCTGGCAGGATGCGGCACATGTGTAAAAAATTTAAGAAATTCTTACCAGGAAGTCACTGCAGTTACAAAAGGTTTAGTCAAGGGTCAATTGAAGTTGACTTAGCACCAATCTGGGGTTAGTTTAGAAGCCTATTCAATCTAGTGAAGAGTGATTGCAGCCTGCTCTCTCAGTCAGAAGTAGTTGTGTTTGCCAGTAATGATCGGTGCGCAAAAACTTTACAACTGTGAGCTTGACAATAGCTATTACCTAATTAGGCCAACTTGTTGCTGTTTGAATTGAAATTTATTTTGTCTTTGTGTTGTTTTTTTGCTCGTTATTGATATGCTATATCTTATTAAAATCTTTAAGTTTTTTAAATTTAAGGCTATACCACCTACAATTTATTACAGTGCACAAAGTACGAAATGACTCGGATGGAATGGGTGAACAATCAAGCGTGTCGGCAAGAAACCCAAATGAGAAAACTATTCAAGGTGAACTGCAGGTTTCCCCATTAATATAAATTTATACAATGATTCTTCAAGTTAGTAAAACGTTTTGGTTGATTAAAGACAGTGAATGTCAGGCATAAGTTACAGCTATTGTTGCCCTTTTAATTGATTCTGTAAAAATAATACCAAAATTAGCAAACAACCGCAAAAATATAAACAGGTCATTGAGGTGTAACCCTGGAGGTGTAATATATGTTGTATGCGCAAAAATCTCTTTGTAATGCCTGTATATTGGGAGCTCTGTTTCCATAAAAACACTTGAAACCTTTGCAAAGTTGCCCAACTGCTGCAAGTGAACTATTGCATCCTAAACAAGATTCGCTAGGTTTCCATATCTTGACAAATTGGTGATACTGCTGGGGATTTCCTGTTGGAAATACCATTGTCGATAAATTTGTAGTGAGACTCGTCGAAAATCATTTGTAGCTCTCTGCATGTGAGAAATTGGCAATAAGCCGAATGCAGGGGATTTATTGCTAGTGGAAACGCTAATTTTGCCAAAGGAGATGAAACCAGGCATGCATAATAAAACCGGAAGCTGCAAAGTATCCATTGTAACCGAACGGCATCGTTAGTTTGTGTGGGTGTGTTTATATTTAACTAACGATGATCGTTTGTGGTTTATTACACCGTTATTTAAGAAACAACACAACAGGTTTGAAACGAACGAATCTTAGCTGC
Source organism: Cryptosula pallasiana (assembly GCA_945261195.1). Taxonomy (NCBI): domain Eukaryota; kingdom Metazoa; phylum Bryozoa; class Gymnolaemata; order Cheilostomatida; family Cryptosulidae; genus Cryptosula; species Cryptosula pallasiana. Next base: position 24,724 of record CALYOO010000264.1, read on the forward strand.
TGGTAATTAAATTTTGCAGTAATAAAAAATAGATGGCAGTATTTTTTTAACAAAACTTCACATTTTTTTATACTTATTAACAATTAATAATAAATAATATAATTTATTGAATGATAGCCAATGTGCTACTAAAACCCCTTGTCACCACACAGCTTCCCGAGAGTAGTAGTATATGAGCAGATCTCCCTACCAAGTGTTTTTTTTGTGGATTAGACCCCGAGGTGATGCAATGGGTTAGGGCATTGAATGAATTCGCCGAGTTAATATTGTATTTCATTTGAGGGGCATTTGAGTGGCATTTGAGTGTTGATAATTTTTTTTACTTAATTTGAACTTATATGACATTTAGATTTTGAATGTATGGCATTTAAGTTTTGATAATTTTTTACATAATTTTAACTTATATGGCATCTAGATTTTGAATGTGTGGCATTTAAGTTTTGATAATCTTTCGATAGCTATATATATTTATGTACATTGAATAGAAATTAAACATTGTATGATTGTATATATTATAGTTTATATTCTTGAAAAAGCCATAACTTAACTTCAAACGAAGCAATATATGTATATAAACATTCATCCGTTTGAATATAACATAAAATATTGGGCTTAAACTCATGCATTAATTCTTCAGTCCATTGGGCTTTAACTAATCTTTGAGTGAGATCTTGATCCCATACCTTTCTTTTAATTTTTTTTTAAAAAATGGTTAATATTCACGATTTTGGACATTTTCAAAACTGTCTCAAAATTGTTTTGAATTGTTAGTCGTAATAACGTTTCTTGATTGTCAGCATTCTGATGTAATGTATGTGGTCGGTACTGTATGGGTGATAGTTCTCCGTATAAAGATGCTAAAGTTAGCAAATGCTGCGTTGTACAGAATAACGCAGATTGCAATGTCAATGGATATTTCGCATTTTCCTGCACGGCTACATTTTCTTTAATATACTTGTGATAAATATCCGGGAGGAAGTCTGTTATTATATATGACTTTGAACTCATAATGAACTAAAATAAAAAAAGTTATGTATTAGTATGGGATGATTAAACAGTGTTGTAAAATAATTACATTTTAACTTCTATTAAATAGTTTTTCTATTAATTCTTACCTTACCACCAAGAAATCAGCTGTAGTAGTTGATGCTCCTGAGGTTATTGCTGGAGAGAATGATTTCTATGCAGAGAGAGCTGTTCTTATATACTATAAGCCACTCCTACTCATTTAGCTTATAACCATTAAAAACACTCACGCGAAAACTCTATCATAATAGTGTTATTCGCGTGAAATATTCCTGTTTTATTCGCATGAAAATAAATTTTTTATTCCCGCGAAAACAACAGTTTTTATTCGCGTGAAAATAAATTATTTATTCCCGCAAAAACATTGGTTTCTATCCGTGTGGAAATAAATGTTTTATTCCCGCAAAAACATCTGTTTCTATTCGCGTGAAAATAATTGTTTTATTCCCGCAAAAGCATTGGTTTTCATTCGCGTTAAAATAAAGTATTTATTCCCGCGAAAGAGTTGGTTTTTATTCGCGTGAAAATAAATTATTTATTCCCGCAAAAGAGTTGGTTTTTATTCGCGTGAAAATAAACTTTTTATTCCCGCGAAAACATTGGTTTCTATTCGCGTGAAAATAAATGTTTTATTCCCGCGAAAGCATTGGTTTTCATTCGCGTGAAAATAAATTATTTATTCCCGCGAAAGAGTTGGTTTTTATTCGCGTGAAAATAAATTATTTATTCCCACGAAAGCATTGGTTTTTATTCGCGTGAAAATAAATTATTTATTCCCGCGAAAGAGTTGGTTTTTATTTGCGTGAAAATAATTTTTTTATTCCCGCGAAAAGATTGGTTTCTATTCGTGTGAAAATAAATTAGTTATTCCCGCCAAAAGCATTGGTTTGTATTCGCGTGAAAAGAATTGGTTGTATTCCCGCGAAACAACAGTTTTCATTCACGTGAAAATAATTGTTTTATTCCCGCGAAAGCATTGTTTTTCATTCGCGTGAAAATAATTTTTTTATTCCCGCGAAACAACGGTTTTCATTCGCGTGAAAATAATTGTTTTACTCCCGCGAAAGCATTGTTTTTTATTCGCGTGAAAATAAATTATTCATTCCCGCGAAAGCATTGGGTTGTATTTGTGTGAAAACATGCTGATTCATAGGGTTTAATCAGTGCAACTTTACCTAGTTAAGAGCCACTGTTTTCACACAGAAAGCATCCAGTTCTACAACAGCTAGCGGAGAAGCAACATCTACTAAACCTTCCATTGCAACTATTAAGAGCTTTCCCTCTTCATAAAGGTAAGAGTAAAAATATTTCTTTCCTGTTAGCTAACACAACTAGCTGAAGGCCTATGGTCTTTATGATCTTTTAAAATTAATTACAAAAAATTAAACAAAATCTTTGTTTATTTTCAGAATGAATACTCAAGACGAAGGAAGTCAACCGATGAATGAAGAAGCAGGATCCCTGCAAACCCTTTCCCCATCGCCTTCTCCTATCTTTGATATGCCAGAAAGTCAATTGGCGGTTGATGAACCAGAATCCCAACAAGATTTTATTTCATTCACATCTCCTACTAACAAGCTGTCTTCAAAAAGAACATCTGTGAGGAAACGACCTTTCATTGAGTTGACAAAAGATGATATTGAAACTGGCTCGAAGTACAAAAAACTAGTTTTGACAGATGTTGGAGACGACACGCTTTTTCGTCACACCAGAATACCCTTTCAAGATGCCGGAAGTAATGAACTAACCACTCTCACCTACAAGAGCACCGGGTTAATAAACTCTCTCTCTCCAGATAGTCTAGAAGAACTTGAAGAGTCCATGGAAATCTGCGAACTACCAGTACCAACAGTTATGGAGGTGTTGTCTGTTGAATTTCGTGATGAATCAAAGTGTGCCATCGCTTACAACTATCGAAAGGATAAAAAGAGAACTCGAGTGAAGAGTGATGTTTCAACCGAAATAGGACTGCTTGTTAATAAAGCTAAGCAAACACGTGCAATTGTTTTAATTTATATGGGAGAAGGAAAGACAGGAAATGCGATTTTTCGTACCGCTGATTCTCAAGGATGTAATCGAAAGATCAACAATCCATTCAAGTCATTATACGGCAAGAGTATGAGACAAATACAGGCTTATTTCAGTGTTGCTCACCTACACGATTTTCCGGCAAGAAGTGTTATAGCTTATGAGAATCCTGGAATGCTAAGAAAATGTGATACTCGTTGGAACAAGACTGCCGATACTCTAGTGGCTAATTACAGATGTATGGTGAATGGAGAGCTATTGATTGGAGATATTAACATTCCTCCCCAAATAGCTTCATCTGTGGTGTCGGAAAAAAGCGGTGTAATCGTATTCAAAGGACTAAGCCAAAATACAAACAACATGATTTCCTACGATGTCATTCTACTCTCGGCTCTCCAAGCTTTCATTCAAGCCTCAGAACTGTTTGATACTTTGCCGCAACACACTTTTCTCTCCTACTTTGATGAAAATGAAAAAGAGAATTGTCCAGAACAGCACATCGAGGTCTTAATCGATAACACAAAGGACATGTCTCGTTTTCTATGATGGTAAGATTCATATCTGTTTAAAGTAGGTTCCGAAGTATTTTTGTAAAATCAATTCATATAACTATCTATGATAGAGTCATTAGTTACTAAGTCTTTTAGATATAACTAAAGAGCACTCCTGAGGAAGAAAATGAGAAGATCTTATTTACTTCTTGCTTGGAACATTACAAAATAATAGTTTTTATAGGTTCTGTAGTGTTTAGCACAAATACTGAGATAAGTTGTATTTTATTCATTATATTTGTTATAACAAACAAAATTCAATTATAACGATTTATTTTAACAATTTACTTAGTAAATTAGCTCCTTGTATATGCACTCCATCTATTCCTTCTACTGCATTATCTTGTATGAACTCGAAGTTAGGATAAGTCTGTATGATAAATCTCCGTATTGAGTGATCTCTCATCTCACTATCTCCTATATCTCGTAAACTTCTAACAATTTCATCCATACTCTACCCTCTACTTCTCAGTAAACAAAAGTGTACACAATAATCGCCACATACAGTTGACAAAAAATTTTGTAGTCGTGTTTCATTACTTTGTATTGTTTCATATCCTCCATGAATACTTATTATTTCATTTACATCTGGGTAGAAGGAAACAGAACGTCCAAACGAATAAAAAAAATCCACCTCTGAATCATTAGCGTACACAACCAACCAATGCTCTCCAGGTTGGTGAGAATAATGGGTGTTGAATACGAAACATCCTGTTGGAAAATTGCAAACTTACTTCCAAAACTGTTCTCTAGCTCCAACGTGAATCCCTACGCTTTGACATAAAACGTCTGAAGATAAGATCGAACGAATTTGTATGGTATTCATCTCTAACTTTCTGTTTAAAGCACTGCGTCTCCCGCGATAGCTAATTGAAGAATGCTGTCTATCTCCAACACAACGTCTTTTACAAAGTATGCTATCAGGGATAATCCATCAGTCGTGTTAGTGCTAAAACGAATTTCCACACTTGTTGTGACATTTTTCATAGAGTGAAGTCTTTCTTTAAGAAAATCGCCAGTCAAACCAAATCGATCAAGTGTAGTACCATCAAGGTATTGTTCTTTCGTAATACCAAGACTAGCACCATCAAGCAAAGTTCCGGTAGCATGTAGAAACTGATGATATTCCCTTCCAAAAACCCCTCTAGGATAATTTGGCTCAAATCTCCTTCCAATTGGACAATCACCAGCTCTCAATACAATACTATCAACATTAGCGTGTTTCATTCTATATGGATTCAAGGCGAAACGTCCGTTCATTGCGTTGTGATCAATTAAACCTAAATAAATTTGCTTAGGTTTTTGTTTGTTTTCTTCCAAAGTGATGTCAATCTGCGCAACACCAGCACGACTTCCATAAAGTTTTATCCGTTTTCAATCAACTGGATAAATGTAGTTGTGACCTTCCAACGCCAAACTGAGTTGGGAGTTTTGTATTGTAGGATTCACCTTAACTTTACAAAGACGAAGTTCAAATTTATCAATTCTAATTTTTGCTCCTCCTGCAGGCGACTTATCCACAGCAAACAAAGCTAGTTTGCTGGAGGCGCGCTCAAACTCCAGCTGCATACTAGCGCCTGGAACTATTAGTTTTTTTGCTGAAATAATGCGAGATGAGGTTTTCCAACTAATTCTATTGCCTTTCCACCTATGATTAGAGCTCTCCTCTTTTTCTTATCTGCAGTTTTGTGATTAGCAGAGTCTTTGCTAGTTGAATCATCATACATCCATCCTTCCATCTTACCTTGATATTTGTTTCTGTCTGCACTGTTTTTGAGTAGTTGTGAAAAGTAGGAGCGTAAACCATAATTGTTAGCGTATTCAACAATAGTTCCTTCTATCGACATTTTCAACTCGCTGAATAATGTATGCATTGAATCCCCCATCCACACAGCTGCATCATCATCACTACCTGTAATATCGCTTCCATCATCTTGAACAACCGTGGCTTCAACTTGCAAAAACGAGTTGTAGAGATCTGTGTAATGTTCAGTGCTCCCTGACAAGGTTAACTCAATACTACCATAAGGATCTAACCTATCAGGTCTGATGACAACGTATTGCGATCTCTCTACCGATATGTTTGTTGGTTCCGTAGCAAATACATCCAACGATGGATTTATGTTGTAGGAAGAACCTTCCAACTTATTACCTGTTGTCCCATTTAAACTAGCCATCTTTTGCGAGTGATGATTGCTTGAAGCGTTATCGCCTAATGAATACAGATATCAAGCTCTGCTGTCTTTATACCGGATTCTGCTGCTATTAAAATATGCCGCGTTTACCAACACCTCTCCTTTTCTTTCCACTTCTTGTTTTTCTCCTTTTCACACTATCTAGACGGACTGCATTGAGCACATCTCCCCCCAGATCATTCAATTCTGCCCAGCCCCTCTTCTTTGCTGATGCTGCAAAGCTTTGTCCATCGATGACATCACGCGCTACATTACCACCTACAGACAGTGCTCTTTTCCCCAAACTAATTGCTCCTCTTTTCAGCATCGGTGCTGCGGATTTAGGTATACTTGAAAAAATACTACCAAGATCATTTCCTCTTTTTAGGCATCACCCGCCGTCCGCTGTACACTCCAATTCCATTTCCAGCTTGCATCTTGTAGTACTCATCAAAAAAATCTTTTGAGTCCTCAAGGGTGTATCGTACCAAACTCATTATAATTGTTTCTCTCTAAAGTGAACCGTCAACACAACCTTTCCACCATCAAATGGTATTCGTTGGCCGTCGTCACTCGTTATAAGTACTTGAATCAGATCACTATTTAGTGATGAAGCGTTGACATAGTGAGGATATTTAAATTCTTGATACACAACATTATTCTTGTTTCTTTGAACCGGAACTACTCTCAGTAAAGGTACATTCGTATCTCCTACCATTCTATTATCAACAATGTTGGAATAAACATACAGAGATGTTAGACCGGAATTTATATCAGGAGGTGAGATATTATTGTATCTACCATGAGGATACATAGTTTTTGGTTCAAATCCAAAAATATATGCTAGATCTTTGGAAAAGCTTATGGTAGTATCAGGATCGCTGTTAGTTAGTGAAGTGGTGTTGGTGATCCTGTTGTAGGAGATGGTGAATTTTTTGTCTAAATCCATTTCACTCATTCTCTTTCGTATAATCTCCTCCAACTCCTCCAAACTATCGTATCTTCCATTACCGATTAAGATGAAGGACTTTTCTCTTTTACCGGAGACATTAGTTTTTTCTAGATATATTTTCCCTTCGGTAACATTCTTCCAATTATTAGAATAAGATATATCTAGCAGACCTACCTCCCATTTACCACCATTGATAACCAAATATTTATACAGTCTCATTGTAAATTCGGAATTGCTATTATCAGGAAACTCTTCACTGCTAGAGTTTGAGGGTTAAGTTATCAGCATCGACATTTTCCCAACGTATGATGATTATATCGAGCGTTCTTTCCTTATAAGCTATTCATCTACCCACTCGTTGAACTTTTTTCCGTAAGCTAACCACTTAACCAGAATCTGTCTTTTACCCCTTCTCGTTCTTCTTCCCAATATCTTTTCAATTCTGAAACTCGTGGGTTTTTTATTTTTTGCAACTCTTTTTCGTAAAAGGTACCATCAATCATCTCCTCAGCCAAATTTTTTACCCTATATACAACAGGTTTTTCATCAATAAGTACATAAGTGATTATAAAAATCTCAATCGTCCAATTCGGGGTGTATCCTCTTTCAAACGCTCCTCTTGCCTTACTTATTCTCACATAATCCCCAATCTTTATTTTTGCTTCTTGAGTTAAACTATGTTCACCTCCTTCATACACACGATTCCATACAAGTTCCTGATTTTGAAAATTCACATCATTCGGTCTCATACCTATAGCACCATGAATTGTGTTGTTGTATGCATTAACCATTTCTGGTAAAACATCAATGTATCTGTCATCATCTTTAAATGTCAAATATCTATATATCTTCTCTTTTAAAGTTCCGTTAAAACGCTCCACCAATGATGCCATTGATGCCTTTATCGTCTCATTTTCGGTTGTAAAGCGCTTGATTTTTTTTCCGCCAGTAGAATCTTGACATTGACGTTGTCAAACTCTTTACCTTTATCGGATTGTAAAGCTTTATAGTTTTCCCCTTCTAGTATTTTTCTCAATCCTCTGGCTACAACCTGTCCTGATTTGGAGATGAACGGCACGGCCCATCCTTTTCTAGATAGAGAATCAACAGCAGTCAGTAAAAATGCTGTATTATCATTTTCTTCCTTTCGAGATCGAACATCCATCAAATCTACCTGTAACTGTTCCCCTATTCCAGCTACAATTGTAGGACGACGCTTCAACTTAGTTAGAACTCTTTTATGTAACGTGTAGGCATCCTCACCACTCAACCATTCACGGATTCTTTTTTTCCCTCAGTAGTAATATATGAGCAGATCTCCCTACCAAGTGTTTTTTTGTGGATTAGACCTTGGGGTTGAGGCAATGGGTTACGACGTTGGATGAATTCGCCGAGTTTATATTGTATTTTACTTGAGGGGTACTTGAGTGGCGTTTGAATGGCATTTAAGTGGCATTTGAGTTCTGATTATTTTTTTACTTAATTTGAACTCATATGGCAGCTAGATTTTGAATGTATGGCATTCAAGTTTTGATAATTATTTTACATAACTCAAACTCATATGATATTTTGAGAGAGAGGAGAGAAGAATGAGGAGATATAACTACATTGAATCAATATATGATTATACACATTTATTACATAATAAGTAGGAAAATATTCTTGTATAATATAGCTAGAGTTAGTAAATACTAAGTAGTACAGAGCACTACAACTTGTAATGACAATCATGAATCAATATGTGATTATATACATTTATTACATAATAAGTAGGAAAATATTCTTGTATAATATAGCTAGAGTTAGTAAATACTAAGTAGTACAGAGCACTACAACTTGTAATGACAATCAATATATAGTATTTTTCTTTACAATGTAGTCATACAGAGCACTACAACTTGTAATGACAATCAATGCATAGTCTTTGGAGAGAGGGGAGAGGAGAGATGAGAGAGGAGAGAAGAGAGAGGAGAGAGAGGAGAGAGATTTTTTTTAGTTTTTTATACATTTATGTATATATGGATAATTATGTACATATTTATGGATATATTTACATTTACATTGAATAATATACATTTATTACATAATAAGTATATTAAATGCTATAAAATATGTTGGAAAATCACCAAATTAGACCTCTAGATGGTTAAAATCTACAGTATTTGGGAAATAACTGCAAGAGAGGAGAGAGGAGTATTTGGTAGAGGAGAGAGTATGTTGAGAGAGAGGAGAGATAAAAAGAGGAGAGAGGAGAGAGGAGATATATCTACATTGAATAAATACAGTGATTAAAAATGAAACAATATGTGAATATATACATTTATTGTGTAATAAGTAGGGAAAATCTCATACAATATAGCTAGAGTCAGTAAATATTAAATAATACAAACTTAGGAAGGAAGACTTCTGTTCTATGTACTTTTGATTCCATAATGAACTAAAATAAAAAGTTATGTATTAGTATAGAATGGTTAAACAGAAATTTAAAACAACTACAAACTCTTACTAAATAGTACTTTTTTATTAATTATTACCTTATCATCAAAAATTGACTGTTAATCGGATGTTTTTGTAGCTTGTCGTGTCTTACGTTGTTGAGTCCTTACCCTTCTAGCTTGTCTTTGAGCGGACTGTCGCTGCATGTTTCTTCTTTTTAGAGCAAGTTCTTTACGAGCACACTCGATAGAAATTGGTGTGTTTACCTGTTGTAGTTGATATTGTCGTTGTTGTAATACATAATGTAATCTCTGAATGTCTGATGTAACATCATTCCCTAAGAGCTTTAATGTTAGAAAAGATTCAGTTCGAAAACTATTCAGCTGCTCTATCAAGTCTTTCTGTATGAATTTACAATTGTTTGAGATAATTCGCACTCTCTCTTCAATTTTTTTATTGCATATGTTTTGTAGAAGTATCAAGTCCTCTTGAGTCAAAGATTTAGGCTGAGTTTCTGATTCTGTGTTGTTAACTATTTCCATTTTTTGTCATTGAATCTGAAAAAAAACAAAAAAACAGATGATTAATTTTGTTCAGTTGTTTTAGTATAATAAATAATATATGAGTAAAAACTGTAATTTATTAAGTTTTTACCTTGATGCTCTTCTAATAGCTGTAGTAGATGTTGCTTCTCTGATAGCCGTTGTAGAACTGGATGCTTTCTGTGTGAAAACTATGGCTCTTATATAGCTAAAGTTGTACTGATTAAACCCTATGAACACCATCTCGTGTCAATCTCTATGAATCAACATTTGTTCACGCGAAGGAAAGTCAATGCTTTCGCGGGAATAAATAAATAATTTTCACGCGAATACAAACCAATGCTTTCGCGGGAATAAATAAGCTATTTTCATGCGAATGGAAACCGTTGCTTTCGCGGGAATAAATAATTTATTTTCACACAAATAGAAACCAATGCTTTCGCGGGAATAAATAATTTATTTTCACGCGAATAGAAACCAATGCTTTTGCGGGAATAAATGATTTTATTTCCTGCGGATGAAAGTCAATGTTGTCGCGGGAATAAATACTTTATTTTCACGCGACAACATTGGTTTCTATTTGCGTGAAAATAAAATATTTATTCCCGCGAAAGCATTGGTTTCTATTCGCGTGAAAATAAATTGTTTATTCCCGCGAAAGCAACGGTTTGTATTCGCGTGAAAATAAATTATTTATTCCCGCGAAAGCAACGGTTTGTATTCGCGTGAAAATAAAGTATTTATTCCCGCGACAACATTGACTTTCATCCGCGGGAAATAAAATCATTTATTCCCGCGAAAGCATTGGTTTCTATTCGCGTGAAAATAAAATATTTATTCCCGCGAAAGCAACGGTTTCCATTCGCGGGAAATTAAATCATTTATTCCCGCGAAGGCAACAGTTTGCATTCGTGTGAAAATAAAGTATTTATTCCCGCGAAAGAATTGGTTTCTATTCGCGTGAAAATAAATTATTTATTCCCGCGAAAGCATTGGTTTCTATTCGCGTGAAAATAAATTATTTATTCCCGCGAAAGCAACGGTTTCCATTCGCGTGAAAATAGCTTATTTATTCCCACGAAAGCATTGGTTTGTATTCGCGTGAAAATAATTCATTTATTCCCGCGAAAGCATTGACTTTCCTTCGCGTGAACAAATGTTGATTCATAGAGATTGACACGAGATGGTGTTCATAGGGTACAACTTTAGCTATATAAGAGCCATCGTTTTCACACAGAAAGCATCCAGTTCTACAGCGACTAACAGAGGAGCAACATCTACTACAGCTATTAGGAGAGCAACAAGGTAAGAAGCACTAAAATAATTATTTGTTTTTAATTAATTGAAACATCTAGGTTTTTGAATCTTAGTTTTTAAAAACAATCTTTTAATAAAACAATAATTTCAGTATATTTACATCATTAAACTAAGTTCTTTTACTTTTTGCAGGTATGATGACATCACACTCCAAAGCACTTCCTAAGCTCCATATTGAACCAACCACAGCTACCAACAACACTAACGCTATTTCCACTACAACCATCATTTCCACCACCAATGGCATTCACATTGATGATAAAAGATCCAATCCTAACACCTTTAATGATACATCTTCTCGCTCAAACACCAATACTCATGCTGATATAGCAATGAAACATCATGTAGTTTCAGCTGCCTCTCCTTTGAGTCCCACACCGGACTACACATATCTGCATGAGAACAGTGAAGTCAAACGAACGGAGGATATCAAAAAACCGACAGTGACATTATCTCGAGCTTCAATTTCCTTTTTATTCAGCAACAGCAAGAATAATACCGTAAACAAACTTAGAGAGTTTGAATTGCTCGAGATGGCTGGAATAATGACAGGAGCTATGCAGAAAGGAATGTTGGAAATCGGAAATTTTGTGAGTTTGTTGGATTTACCAATTCCTACGATATTGGAGGTTTTCGATGTTAATTACGTTGAAGATTATGGTATATTGGACTATGAATATGTTTTAAAAAACAATCATCGAATTCGAGTCAAGTCACTGATTGACAAAGAACTTACGGTGGAGCTACAGGAACTTGATCCCGGCTCTTCACAAATCCTAGTGTACATGGGAAAGCTAGAAGAAAATCAACCCGATCTGCGTATTGTAGGAGATAATCATCATCAAGGGCTAAAACAACGAGTTATAGCCAAAATCTTGAGAAAAAAATCATTGAAACAGTTGCAAGCATACTTTGATATTATCACTTTCGATAATATTCCTGTCAACACTCTTCTGACATTCACTAGACTTTCAGTTTGGAAAAATTTGAAGTCGAAGCAGCGAAAACGAAAACAAGATACATCACCTTTACGTATCACTCACACTGTCACTTACAGATACATGATGCTTGACGGATCTTTGATGACTGGGAAGATTGTTGTCCCTCCTGAGAACGTTTTGAAGATCAAAAATCATGAATGTGGTATGATCCACTATAAAAGTACGATGACAACTGAAAGCGGCACAAAGAAACACATTCTCACGATTCTGAGTGTTGAAGAAGCTTTGATGCTTCTATCTACTTCAAGTGAAAAAGAAGGAATAGCTTTCAGACTTTCTCTATTTGATGATGCTGAGCTGATGAAAAGTTATGATGACGATGTTGCTGCTGATGATGCTGCTGATGATGATGATGACGATGATAACATTGATGCTTATACTGATGAAGAAGATGATAATATGACGGATGATGACTCTGAAAACAAAAAAATTGAGGAAAAAGATGAAGTTGTCAACAATGATAGTGAGAAAAGCAATGAAGATGACAATCACATTTCAAGCGAAGCTAGCAGGATTTCAATATCGGAAATTTAATTAAGGTATGTTAATCTTCACTAGTAATAAGTAACTACTAATAGCCGTATTTTTTCACCATAGTATAACGTAGTTGTTATAACGACATCTATGTATGCTTTTAGACAGAATACGTGTACAAGTGAATGACCGTCGGCTCGCCAAATCTATCAGCAACAACTCATGAACATTAAATTATATATTATTTGTATTGTGCAATAATTTGTATATATTTAGTGTAATAAAGTATTTTATTCATATTTAACATTAGTAATTTAGCCAATTTGTAAAACTTTCGTGGTTACAACTCTAAAATGTTACAAAATTTCAATGTTCCGACACAAAAATAAATATTTCAAGTTATCGTCTCATTTTTCAAAAATGTTAAGACAACTCCCATTTATAATTTCTAAACTTCGTTTTTGAAAAGTATGTAAAAGTTGTCGGCACATTGTGTCAAAATGGTAAGACAACTCCGCTTTTGCACAAAAAAAAATTGTGAAAAATGTTTTATAATTTGTTTGAGAAACCAAAACAGTAGAAGACTTTTTACAACCACAAGCATTATACTTTAGGTTTTACAGTTTTGTGAATTGGGTGTTGATAGTTTGTCACGATATGACATAATAATTAAGTAATTATAGTCTTTTTCATAACAATGCTATAGATTCAGTAATACAGATGTGAAATTTACTGTTTCATCACTTGGATGCAGTTTGAAGGTAGTTGATGTAATATTTATTTTGTAATATTATGCAAAGTAATACAGTAAGAATGAAGCGTATGGAGTTCTCAACCACAAAACAAATAAAAATAATGCATTAGGTAAACTAATGACAGAACAATTCTACATGAAGTGTATACATATGAATAAAGTATTCATAAAAAACACAGACTATTGTCTGTATATATAATATATATAGAGAGTATTTATAAAAAAACATCCTATTAACTATATATTTTGTGGTAAGAAATTATAAAATAGGATAGTTGCATAAAACCTATTCCAGAGCCATGATAATAATAAAAAATATAGTGAAATAAAAATTTTAAAACTCACCTAAGAGTGCAGTTAATACAAGAATTTCTTCTTGAGAAAAATCTGAATTTTTTTGCATTTTCTGTCTAATAGACGCTAATTTCAATTTAACACAATCATTAAAACCCTTTTTTTTCAGTCCATCTTTTATATTCAAAATTAATTTAAGTGAAGTTATATCAATCTTTTGGCTTTGTTTTAAATCTACTTGAGTTTGTGGGTTATCTGTTGTATTAGATTCTAAAACACTGGTTTTTGGACTGCACTGTGAACTAGCAACAGAAATTAAGTCATCATTACTTTCTTCAGTTTCTGAAAAATCAGAATCTGAAGATATAAGTGCTCTCATTTTTTTACGCTGGGTTTTAAGTAAAAGCTTTTGATCTCCAGCAACCGGTTTTTTAGCTATTGCCAACCATTTACACCCTAATCCCTCAAAATCTAAATCGATGTTTCCAGAAAAATAACCTTCTATTGGATAGAGATATACTAACATAAAATTTTTGGGAAAAGTAATGTTCATAACTAACTCAGAATATTTTTTATTAATAAATAAAACAAAATTATCATAACTAGCAATATCAACAACAAAAAACATTTTAGTTTTCAAAATACAAGTATGTTGCTGGAGTTCTCTCAAAGTTGTATGTGATTTTCCGCATAAACAATAAAAAATAAACAAGTGAGCAAAAAAATGTCTTGAAAGAACTCGGCCAGGCTCATGCATCTTCCCTAATTTAAACTTCTTACCACAAAATATACACGAAATACTGTCTTTTTTTTCTTTCAGTGCTTCGCTCAGAGTCTTTGTACAATACGATATCAATAACAACGAAAGCACTGAAAGAAAATAGCTTGTGTTTTTGTTATCGATATCTACAAGCAAAATAAACAAATTCTCATTATATATATATATAGATAACTGTCTTGAGTATGGTATATGTATATAAAGATAACGCATATCACTTACACTTGAAGCACTCCTTATCATCTTTTATCTCTCCATCTATAACACTGCTCCTTCTGTACTGCTCTAGCTGCAGGTTCTCTGCTTGAACTAAAATAGAAAATATGAATGTAATTATGTTAGTCTTTGAAAAAATTTATTAAAATTGAATGAGTATGTAGTAAATAATATTTTTATCATACTTACATTCAAATGTGTGGCGATCATAGGAGAGAAATGATTCATCTTTCCCTACATAGCATGCGCTTGCAATGAATCGTGTAGATGTTTTCTCTACAAAAATAACGTAGTAAATGTAGAGTCGTTATTATTTTACCTACAGAAAAATTTACATTTTTCATAATACAGAAAAATACTTACTCATAGCAATGTGCGTGGTAGGCTTGGTCTTTTTTGGCTTCTCCGTTTCCTTAAAACATTCTTCCAACCACCTCATTGTTTCATCATCGGTAGAGCTTAATAAAGCAATAAATCAAGATTGTGATTAATTAAAAACTCTATATAATACAGTTGAATAATAAAGTTTCAATAATATACTTACATGGCACTGAAATCTATTTCGTCTATATTTAGTTCTAATGCATCATTTGAGGATGTAGACCTACAAGTAATATATATATATATATACATTTGTATAAATTTATAAATGTAACTGCAACAAAATTGTAAAAGATAGTATAAATAACTTACTCATTTGTTGTAGGGATATTGCTAGCCATTGTTGTTTTGCAGAGTAATACTTAGAATGAAGTATAAATGAAAACTGATACTGTTTAAAAAAATAGTTTCTCTTATATACAAAACATTGAAGTCATTTATCAAGATTAATTTGTAGACTGATTTTCTGATTATTACTATGATAAATGATATTGTTTTTTAAAAAAGTGGAAGACGATTAGGAAGTTGGTTAAAAAAATAGGAAGATAGAGATTAAATAGTTTAATAAGCTTAACCACCACAAACACCCCTGTAAACTGTCTTTCCATCTAGCTAAAATTTTTGAATGTAGAGCGTTGGATAAACAAATTTTACAACCTCTTAAATATAACTAGCTAGGATGAAACTTACATTTCATTTGAATGACAACTCACATCCTTCAAACATATTTTTATAGCAACAATTTTCATATAGACACATCAACAGCAAAACAATGATGCGGTGTAGTTCCATCTTTATATCATCAGACAGTAAATTAATATGTGAGAGCTTCAATTATAGTTTACACCATTAAGTATGAGTTCGGAATGTAATAAAATACTTTACAGGTACTGATAGCATTTAATAACTAGTTCAATTGCAGTTTATTGATATACTCTACTATAACACACACTACCACAAACAATCATATAGACACATCATCAGCAAAACAATGATGTAGTGTAGCTCCATCTTTATATCATCAGACAGTAAATTAAAATGTGAGAGCTCCAATTATAGTTTACAACATTAAGTATGAGTTAGGAATGTAATAAACACTTTAAAGATATCTGATAGCATTTAAATATGTATATGTAACATATAACTCTTGATTTATTAGACAAAACAGCTTCCTAAAAATAGAAAATATACTATTTATGTTGATATATTATTTGTATTTCACACAAAAAACAATGAGATATTTTAAAAAAAGTAACAGTCTAACTAATAAAACAAGTGGATAAAGTCATGCTTTGCTCATGTTTTTTAGACGATAGCGGAGATAGCTAGGATTAAAAGTAAAACCACAAATCCGTTTTGGTGGAAGGCTGTATCTATATTAACTAATATGTAATGAAACAATAAAAAACAGGAGATAGATGCAATCAAGTTCTCTTCCTTTTTAGGTTGAATTCGACCTATAATTCCATCATCTATGGATGTTTGTTGTTTTTGTTTTAAATAGAAATAGCATGATAATAAATAGTGCTTAGGTGTAACTAATGACTTTTCTCGAGCGACACACTTGATATTAAAAAGATCAAAACATATAGGATTAAGCGAGATGATGATTAATGTCTTTTCTGGAATGAGTTTATTAGTAAAATGACACTTGCGGGGCACTTGCGTTATATTATAATTAATTACTTTTTAAAAATGAACTGGTAACATTACGTCGACTGAAATAATACCTAAAACGTCTCGCATAAATTTTGATCTGACTGAAAATGGACTGAAAACCTTCAAGGTGCGTAAAAATTATCGTAACTCGCTATAGCGGATATTCTAAGAAATATTTATTTTCTCGTTGGTAACTTGACGTAAAATATTTTGTAACGGATGTCACACGATCTCAATCGATTTTTTTCAACTTAAACGCTTAGTTACTCGTAAACATTTGATACTCGCTTGATTTCTTTGTTAACAGTAATATCCCAATTGTGTTTATCGTAAATATTTCAAAAACGGATATTGCGCGTTTCAGTTGGTTTTTCCTACTGAATCACTTAGTTACGCGTAAATATTTGAAATGCGTGTTTCAGTTGGTTTTTCCTACTAAATCACTTAGTTACTCGTAAACATTTGAAAATTGTTTGATTTTTTTCGCTGATAAAACATGTTGCAAGTATCTTTTACCAAATATTACCGTGATTTTCAATCAGTTTTCCTTACTAGATTACTTAATTACTCACCAACGTCCATAATTGTTTTTATTAATCATTGTTGCAAAGCAATGCTGTATTTAAATAATATTACTACGTTTCCAACCAATTTCCTTACTGAATTACTTAATTACTCGCAAGTATTTCATAATTTCTTTCACTAATAATTACAAATAATATTGTAAATAAATAATTTACCAGGAATATTTATGCTCAAGTCTCCTCTCTCTCTCCTCTAAACACTCTCTCTAGATATATACAAACACAGTTATTTTTATTGTACCTTGCTCATAATTTCTTTCACTAATAATTACAAATAATATTGTAAATAAATAATTTACCAGGAATATTTATGCTCAAGTCTCCTCTCTCTCTCCTCTAAACACTCTCTCTAGATATATACAAACACAGTTATTTTTATTGTACCTTGCACAAAAACACCCCCTAAAACTTGTTTTTAGGCTGAGCCTTATGGGTTATTTTAGGGGGAGTATCAGTCCTGGGAGTAGATACTAAATTGACACAAATTTTTTTCATATGAATTTAAAACTTAACTAATGTAGTTTTTTTACCAAACATCAGTACATCAAAAACATTATTGTAAAGGTATATTATATAGGAAGATTTTCCATACTTATTATGTAATAAATGTATATAATCATATAATGATTCATTTTTGATCAATATATTTATTCAATGTAGATATATCTCTTCTCTCCTCTCTCCTCTCTTTCTTCCTCTCTCCTCTCTCTCTCCCTCTCTCCTCTCTCTCTTTCTTTATCTCAAGATACCATATGTATGTATACATTGATTGTCATTACAAGTTGTAGTGCTTTGTATTACTTAGTATTTACTGACTCTAGCTATATTATATAGGAAGATTTTCCCTACTTATTATGTAATCAATGTATATAATCATAAAATGTTTCATTTTTGATCAATATAGTTATTCAATGTAGATAAAACTCCTCTCTCCTTTCTCTCTCCTCTCTCCTCTCTGTCTTCTCTCTCCTCTCTCTCAAGATGCCATATGAGTTCAAATTATGTGAAAAAGTATCAAAACTTAAATGCCATACATTCAAAATCTAGCTGCCATATGAGTTCAAATCAAGTAAAAAAATATTCAAAACTCAAATGCCACTTAAATGCCACTCAAATGCCACTCAAGTACCCCTCAAATGAAATACAATATAAACTCGGCGAATTCATCCAACGTCGTAACCCATTGCATAACCCCCAAGACCAGAACCACAAAAAAACACTTGGTAGGGAGATCTGCTCATATATTACTACTTCCCTCTCATTTTCTACGAGCTTTCAGTAAAGCTCTAGCTCCTCGTAGAGATAAATGTAATGCAGGATTGTAATACAATTCTTTTAGCATGTTGATATCCATAAATTAGTACCGGGAATGACCAACTTTTTCTTCTGGCTCCCACGTGTTTGACGCGGGGCTTTCCTGACAGTTGTGATTCCTTCATCAGTTAACAAGCTTTTAAATCTACTGTAATTGGTATTTCCCGATTGTATTTTACCTCCTTCGGTTAGAACATGTCGTAGTAAAGTTTTGGAAGTCTTAGGATTCGACCAACGTTCTCCAATTTTCAGTCTGTTCTTCTCCGAGTCGAATCTACCAATTTTATTCAGATTATTCAACATTCTGGTAGCAATCGTTTGATCACTCTGTTTTGTTGTTAAATCAGTTGCTTTTTTTTCAAACTCTTTTAAACCTTCGCTTTCACTATCATACTCATCTTCTCCATCAGTAACAATTGTATTTCCAAGTAGGGTTGAGTCTTCAGTATCAAACAACCTCGCTTTTACTGATTCTATCCCGATGTCATCATCATCATCATCATCATCATCATCATCATCATCATCATCATCATCATCATCATCATCATCATCATCATCATCATCATCATCATCATCATCATCATCATCATCATCATCATCATCATCATCATCATCATCATCATCATCATCATCATCATCATCATCATCATCATCATCATCATCATTCGTTTTCACCGATTCTAACCCAATGTCTTCATCATCATCATCATCATCATCATCATCATCATCATCATCATCATCATCATCATCATCATCATCATCATCATTCGTTTTCACCGATTCTAACCCAATGTCTTCATCATCATCATCATCATCATCATCATCATCATCATCATCATCATCATCATCATTCGTTTTCACCGATTCTAACCCAATGTCTTCATCATCATCATCATCATCATCATCATCATCATCATCATCATCATCATCATCATCATTCGTTTTCACCGATTCTAACCCAATGTCTTCATCATCATCATCATCATCATCATCATCATCATCATCATCATTCGTTTTCACCGATTCTAACCCAATGTCTTCATCATCATCATCATCATCATCATCATCATCATCATCATCATTCGTTTTCACCGATTCTAACCCAATGTCTTCATCATCATCATCATCATCATCATCATCATCATCATCATCATCATCATCATCATCATCATTCGTTTTCACCGATTCTAACCCAATGTCTTCATCATCATCATCATCATCATCATCATCATCATCATCATCATCATCATCATTCGTTTTCACCGATTCTAACCCAATGTCTTCATCATCATCATCATCATCATCATCATCATCATCATCATCATCATCATCATCATCATCTCGTTTTCACCGATTCTAACCCAATGTCTTCATCATCATCATCATCATCATCATCATCATCATCATCATCATCATCATCATCATTCGTTTTCACCGATTCTAACCCAATGTCTTCATCATCATCATCATCATCATCATCATCATCATCATCATCATCATCATCATCATTCGTTTTCACCGATTCTAACCCAATGTCTTCATCATCATCATCATCATCATCATCATCATCATCATCATCATCATTCGTTTTCACCGATTCTAACCCAATGTCTTCATCATCATCATCATCATCATCATCATCATCATCATCATCATCATCATCATTTCGTTTTCACCGATTCTAACCCAATGTCTTCATCATCATCATCATCATCATCATCATCATCATCATCATTCGTTTTCACCGATTCTAACCCAATGTCTTCATCATCATCATCATCATCATCATCATCATCATCATCATCATTCGTTTTCACCGATTCTAACCCAATGTCTTCATCATCATCATCATCATCATCATCATCATCATCATCATCATCATCATCATCATCATCATCATCATCATTCGTTTTCACCGATTCTAACCCAATGTCTTCATCATCATCATCATCATCATCATCATCATCATCATCATCATCATCATCATTCGTTTTCACCGATTCTAACCCAATGTCTTCATCATCATCATCATCATCATCATCATCATCATTCGTTTTCACCGATTCTAACCCAATGTCTTCATCATCATCATCATCATCATCATCATCATCATCATCATCATCATCATCATTCGTTTTCACCGATTCTAACCCAATGTCTTCATCATCATCATCATCATCATCATCATCATTCGTTTTCACCGATTCTAACCCAATGTCTTCATCATCATCATCATCATCATCATCATCATCATCATCATTCGTTTTCACCGATTCTAACCCAATGTCTTCATCATCATCATCATCATCATCATCATCATCATCATCATCATCATCATCATTCGTTTTCACCGATTCTAACCCAATGTCTTCATCATCATCATCATCATCATCATCATCATCATCATCATCATTCGTTTTCACCGATTCTAACCCAATGTCTTCATCATCATCATCATCATCATCATCATCATCATCATCATCATCATCATTCGTTTTCACCGATTCTAACCCAATGTCTTCATCATCATCATCATCATCATCATCATCATCATCATCATCATCATCATCATCATTCGTTTTCACCGATTCTAACCCAATGTCTTCATCATCATCATCATCATCATCATCATCATCATCATCATCATCATCATCATCATCATCATCATCATCATCATTCGTTTTCACCGATTCTAACCCAATGTCTTCATCATCATCATCATCATCATCATCATCATCATCATCATCATCATCATCATCATCATTCGTTTTCACCGATTCTAACCCAATGTCTTCATCATCATCATCATCATCATCATCATCATCTCGTTTTCACCGATTCTAACCCAATGTCTTCATCATCATCATCATCATCATCATCATCATCATTCGTTTTCACCGATTCTAACCCAATGTCTTCATCATCATCATCATCATCATCATCATCATTCGTTTTCACCGATTCTAACCCAATGTCTTCATCATCATCATCATCATCATCATCATCATCATCATCATCATCATTCGTTTTCACCGATTCTAACCCAATGTCTTCATCATCATCATCATCATCATCATCATCATCATCATCATCATCATCATTCGTTTTCACCCGATTCTAACCCAATTTCTTCATCATCATCATCATCATCATCATCATCATCATCATCATTCGTTTTCCACCGATTCTAACCCAATGTCTTCATCATCATCATCATCATCATCATCATCATCATCATCATCATCATTCGTTTTCACCGATTCTAACCCAATGTCTTCATCATCATCATCATCATCATCATCATCATCATCATCATCATCCATCATCATCATTCGTTTTCACCGATTCTAACCCAATGTCTTCATCATCATCATCATCATCATCATCATCATCATCATCATCATCATCATCATCATCATTCGTTTTCACCGATTCTAACCCAATGTCTTCATCATCATCATCATCATCATCATCATTCGTTTTCACCGATTCTAACCCAATGTCTTCATCATCATCATCATCATCATCATCATCATCATCATCATCATCATCATCATCATTCGTTTTCACCGATTCTAACCCAATGTCTTCATCATCATCATCATCATCATCATCATCATCATCATCATCATCATCATTCGTTTTCACCGATTCTAACCCAATGTCTTCATCATCATCATCATCATCATCATCATCATCATCATCATCATTCGTTTTCACCGATTCTAACCCAATGTCTTCATCATCATCATCATCATCATCATCATCATCATCATCATCATCATCATCATTCGTTTTCACCGATTCTAACCCAATGTCTTCATCATCATCATCATCATCATCATCATCATCATCATCATCATCATCATCATCATCATCATTCGTTTTCACCGATTCTAACCCAATGTCTTCATCATCATCATCATCATCATCATCATCATCATCATCATTCGTTTTCCACCGATTCTAACCCAATGTCTTCATCATCATCATCATCATCATCATCATCATCATCATCATCATCATCATCATCATTCGTTTTCACCGATTCTAACCCAATGTCTTCATCATCATCATCATCATCATCATCATCATCATCATCATCATCATCATCATCATCATCATCATCATCATCATCATTCGTTTTCCACCGATTCTAACCCAATGTCTTCATCATCATCATCATCATCATCATCATCATCATTCGTTTTCACACCGATTCTAACCCAATGTCTTCATCATCATCATCATCATCATCATCATCATCATCATTCGTTTTCCACCGATTCTAACCCAATGTCTTCATCATCATCATCATCATCATCATCATCATCATCATCATCATCATCATCATTCGTTTTCACCGATTCTAACCCAATGTCTTCATCATCATCATCATCATCATCATCATCATCATCATCATCATCATCATCATTCGTTTTCACCGATTCTAACCCAATGTCTTCATCATCATCATCATCATCATCATCATTCGTTTTCACCGATTCTAACCCAATGTCTTCATCATCATCATCATCATCATCATCATCATCATCATCATCATCATCATCATCATTCGTTTTCACCGATTCTAACCCAATGTCTTCATCATCATCATCATCATCATCATCATCATCATCATCATCATTCGTTTTCCACCGATTCTAACCCAATGTCTTCATCATCATCATCATCATCATCATCACCATCATCATCATCATCATCATCATCATTCGTTTTCCACCGATTCTAACCCAATGTCTTCATCATCATCATCATCATCATCATCATCATCATCATCATCATCATCATCATCATCATCATTCGTTTTCACCGATTCTAACCCAATGTCTTCATCATCATCATCATCATCATCATCATCATCATTCGTTTTCACCGATTCTAACCCAATGTCTTCATCATCATCATCATCATCATCATCATCATCATCATCATCATCATCATCATCATCATCATTCGTTTTCACCGATTCTAACCCAATGTCTTCATCATCATCATCATCATCATCATCATCATCATCATTCGTTTTCACCGATTCTAACCCAATGTCTTCATCATCATCATCATCATCATCATCATCATTCGTTTTCACCGATTCTAACCCAATGTCTTCATCATCATCATCATCATCATCATCATCATCATCATCATCATTCGTTTTCACCGATTCTAACCCAATGTCTTCATCATCATCATCATCATCATCATCATCATCATCATCATCATCATCATCATCATCATCATCATCATCATCATCATTCGTTTTCACCGATTCTAACCCAATGTCTTCATCATCATCATCATCATCATCATCATCATCATCATCATCATCATCATCATCATCATCATCATCATCATTCGTTTTCACCGATTCTAACCCAATGTCTTCATCATCATCATCATCATCATCATCATCATCATCATCATTCGTTTTCACCGATTCTAACCCAATGTCTTCATCATCATCATCATCATCATCATCATCATCATCATCATCATCATCATCATCATCATCATCATCATCATCATCATCATTCGTTTTCACCGATTCTAACCCAATGTCTTCATCATCATCATCATCATCATCATCATCATCATCATCATCATTCGTTTTCACCGATTCTAACCCAATGTCTTCATCATCATCATCATCATCATCATCATCATCATCATCATCATCATTCGTTTTCACCGATTCTAACCCAATGTCTTCATCATCATCATCATCATCATCATCATCACATCATCATCATCATCATCATCATCATTCGTTTTCACCGATTCTAACCCAATGTCTTCATCATCATCATCATCATCATCATCATCATCATCATCATCATCATCATCATCATCATCATCATCATC